>JAIFZK010000009.1:25635000-25645000 GCA_027481765.1 Tenualosa thibaudeaui | reverse complement strand
GTGTGTGTGTGTGTGCGTGTGTGTGTTGTGAAACCAATGACCTGGCCCCGTGTAGCTGTTTGGGACTGATAATTTGGAGTCATCGGGAGTCGTGGAGGGAGAGTCAAGGACAAGGAAGGCCCTGGCCCCAATTGAAGCAGCTACATGCCTAATTGCACAATTGTTTTCGCAGGACTCGCCGCTGGGAGCGAACTCAACGAGGGAGATAAGGAAAGGATTGCAAGGTGAAATTGCTTAATTAAAAGTTTTTATGGCTGGACATAAAGCTCTTACCCTTCAGCGCCTCCACAGTTACCACTGCCTCTGCTGCCACGTCTGGTGTCGCTTATAGTGCCTTCTCTCCGCCAGCTTCGCACAAATTGCATTACAGCGAGAGAAAAGCTTATCACTGGTCTGAACTAACAGCAGAGCCACAAACAATCAAGTCTAAACAAGGCTCGACAGAGCTTGCCAGACTCTCTGAGGCAGAGTTTGCAAAAAAAAAAAAAGTAAAAAATATTCACACATCACCACCTCTTTTGTGTGACTAAAATGTTCCTCTGTGCAGGAAAGAGAAGAGAAGAAACAAAAGATTTTATATGTCTAAGCTCAAGGCTACTGTCTCATCTTTGCTTGTTTATTAGAGGATAATGGAACTGGTCACACTGGAGTCACTGGGACTATTAATTTGCCTATTCTATGTACTGGGCACCTATGATGGCATTGGAGTCACAGGGACTATTAATTTGCCTATTCTATGTACTGGGCACCTATGATGGCATTGGAGTCACAGGGACTATTAATTTGCCTATTCTATGTACTGGGCACCTATGATGGCATTGGAGTCACAGGGACTATTAATTTGCCTATTCTCTCCACTATACCTGTGATGGCATTATGCCCGCTGTGGTACCTGACACAGATGACATGAATACTCTCCCCAGACACATCTAGAGAGACACATGAGCATGATTGAGTCTCACTCACTCACACACACACACACACACACACACACACACACACACACACACACACACACACACAGGCCCACACAGCTGCCATTTATACTGCTGTGGGACCAGACTGTGTCATAAAGCTTGCACACACACACACACACACACACACAAACACACACACACACACACACACACACACACACACACACACACACACACACACACACACACACACACACACAAACAGCTGCCATCTATGCAACTGTGGAATAAGGCAGTGCCACATGGACTGCACTGTCTTCCCTGCTCCAGCTGCAAGGCCTCATGGGAAGTGAATGATGAGCTCACCATCAGAAACAGTATCAATGGGCACGAGAACTCAGAACTCCGAGCCAAAATGCCAAAGACGCGTCTGCTGTAACAATTAGCTTCCACTATAACCAATGGAGATGGCTACACCAGATGCAACAGTGCAACGAACATTCTAAAAAACAGACCAGTCTTCTAAATGTATTTTTACGTGACTTAAGGTAATGCTTCTTCTGGGCTTAGAAGAATCTGCAGAATTGTGTATACACAAGTGTAAGTCTTCTTTTGGTGTATTACAGATCTCTCAAAGAACAGTACAGAGTATGAAGTGAGCAGTATTGGGGTCAGGTGAGTGTGTGTGTGTGTGTGTATTTTAAAGATGGAAAGTCTCTATGTGAAGAGAAGAATTCAAATTGACTGTAATAGTTTTTTTATTCTCTGAACACAAAGAAAGAAAAAAATGGTCTGCTCTCAGTGTCAAAGCTTCATTCTCACAGCCTCTTCTTTAGAAACCCTCATCTTTACAAAACCTCTCATTTCACTGTCACCATCGTCTCTCTTGGCTTTGAGCCAGCAGATATGGACTCTTTGTGAAACTGATTCTCCATCAGATCAGCAGATATGGACTCTTTGTGAAACTGATTCTCCATCAGATCAGCAGATATGGACTCTTTGTGAAACTGATTCTCCATCAGATCAGCAGATATGGACTCTTTGTGAAACTGATTCTCCATCAGATCAGCAGATATGGACTCTTTGTAAAAGTGATTCTCCATCTGAATCACTTATTCAAATTCAGATTCAGATCAGCAGTGGCGCTTTGAGAAAACGATTGTCCATCCAAAGTCCTGATTCACCAGATCAGCAGTGCCTCAGCTCACCACAGATATTGGTGTCAGTAGTGCAGCAGTGTCGTAATCTGGCTTTCACAATAGATTACCTCAAACTGAGATTGATTTTGAGGTCTGGCTGCCTTGCTGTCATGCTGTGGGTGGGTGGGGTTCTGCTGCATATGAGCCAGATCTGGCCCAGCAGCGTCCAAGATACACAACCTTCTACTGTTCTGTCATCTTTTTTCCACATCTGATTAAGTGATTATAAAGCCACAGAGATCATAGAGCCATTTTTGATACTTTTTGTGTTTGTCAAATAGACCACATTGTGTCATGCCTGGTAGTACCACCCGGTCTCTCTCTGATCACTTGCCCCTCCCACTCACTCACGTTTCCTGATTCAATCATTACCGGTCCACCTGTTGCTTGTTACCAGTCATCTGTTGTGTATTTAAACCCCTGTCTCCTAGTGTTCCCCATCAGATCGTCTGCGAACCTTAAGCATTACGGCAAGCATTATAGACCCTGGCTCTTGATTCCGTTCCCGAATCCTGTTTCCTGAAGTTCTCGTGTTTCTGTTACCTGCCTGTTCCTGTGTCTTTGTCCTGTTTCCTCGCCTGTCCCCTGTTCTCCATGTCCAGTTCTGCTGCTTTCCTGTTGAAGACTTCGGACCATGTTTGACCTGTGCCCTGCTCTCCTGCCCCGGTTTTCGACCTCTGCCTGCCCACGACCCACACTCCGCTTTCCAGCCCCTGGTGACGACCTCTGCCTGTCCTCGAACTATGTTCTGCTCTCCTGCCCCTGGTAACGACCTCTGCCTGTCCCCGGACTACGCCCTGCTCTCCAGCCCCGGCTTACCAACTCGCCACTCGAAGAGCATCCACACACTCCCTTCTCCCTTTGACGCTTTTGGGTCTGACCCGCTCTGTTTTCTGACGCATTGTGACAACATGGGGCTGAGATTATGTAGTCTGAGCGGGACTAAGGACAGATCACCACATCTGAAAAAGCACAGCATTCGATAAATTAAATGCAATTTCAATCAGTTGTCTAGTGCCATTAACAACATCCAGGTTGTCTCAAGGTGCCTCTCAAGGCCCGGAAAAATCTCTTGTAATCATTTCTACTTCTCAAGAGGAGAGTTTTAGTTTTTTATATGATCATTTTTTGCTTAGCAGTGAATAAAGCATAGAGTAAAAAGCCTACTCAGATCTCAGGAGCATAGACAAGAACAATGTACAACACTGCCTGTTCCTGCCTGTAAGGCTGGAGGAATATTTCAAACCAATCTCATTGGGGATTTCTCTCAAAGGAAAAGATGCTGGCACTTTAACCGTTAGTTCATCACAGGGCAATGTAGGCCGATATTAGGAAGCTGGTGTCTGGATGGTTAGTTCATCATAGCACAATATTAAAAAGACTGATGGACAGTTAGCTCGGCTATATCAGAGGAAGCAGACACCTGGACAGGTGGTTTGGCATATAAGGTCTTGTATAAGAGGAAAGCTAATGGGACAGTTCATTGATGATTGAGAGGAAGATGTGGCATCATCCCCCATGCATGTAGATTTCCACATTTGACTAGCTCAGGGTTGATTAGCTCAGGGTTGACTAGCTTAGGGTTAACTAGCTCAGGGTTGACTAGCTCAGGGTTAACTAGCTCAGGGTTAACTAGCTCAGGGTTGACTAGCTCAGGGTTGACTACCTCTCTACTCCCGGCTGCTGCAACTTGACCTCAGTAGATCACAGCTCAACTCAACTCTGACCTTCATCTAGGGTGGGTTAGGCACACACTCATTCATTACAGAGAGAGAGAGAGAGAGAGAGAGGGGAGGATTGAGAGAAGGTGTGTGTGTGTGGGGGGGGGAGGGGAGGGGGGGGGGAGAAGGACAAGGAAGGATTTTAGTTAAGAGGGACTCTGACTTTATCTGTCTGTGTGTGTGTGTGTGTGTGTTTCTGTTTCTTGCCAAGTGCTGTCAGCAGTGTGTACTAGTCCCTGTTGCTATGGCGCTCACTATGACTTTTGATAGCGTGGTCAAGCTCCACCCCCTGATGAGGTCATTGGGTCTGAGTTAATCTAAAGTGGAGATCGTCATGAGGAAATCAATGACAGGTGATGCTGATCTGCCAGATGCTGAGTGTGTGTGTGTGTGTGTGTGTGTGGTCATTATTACTCCACGTCACGACCAGTCGGGATTTCACTGTGACCTTTATTAATGAGGAAGAGTGTATCTGATTGAGGGTAGGGTGCCTCAGGAGTCTGATCCATGGCCTCGGGCAAGGATGGAAAGTTCCGGTAAGTCCCCTCTGGCAATAAAAGTAATTGACCAAATCCCAATGTCACCCCTAAGTCCTGCTCCCTGATGGACTTCATTGGCTGTCCACTTCATGATTGGCTGATTCACACTTCATGATTGGCTGGCTGATTCATGTCAGATAGGTGTTTGGCTGTATAGGAACTAGGGTGCTGACTGCTCTGATGTGAGGTGTTTGTTTACCACTCTGTGTGTAGCCATGTTGAGACCAGTGTTATACAGTAGTGAAGTACTTTTACTTAGTTACTGTACATCTCTGGTTGAGACCAATCCACGTCCCAACACTGGTTCCTCCAGCTTTCCCATTCTTGTAGAATCACAGTCAATTAATTAACTGCTCTGAGATCAGAATAAAGATATCTGTCACCTGTGAAATAGATGGGCAGACCTGTAAAAGTCCTGAATCTGTAACTAACAAAAGGATGGTGTCAGGTCTGTCCTATTCAGAACAATGGGACAAGTCTGTCCTACTCAGAACAATGGGACAAGTCTGTCCTACTCAGAACAATGGGGCAGGTCACTCCTACTCGGAGAAATGGAACAGGTCTGTCCTACTCAAAGCAATGGGACAAGTCTGTCCTACTCAGAACAATGGGACAGGTCACTCCTACTCAGAACAATGGGACAAGTCTGTCCTACTCAGAACAATGGGACAAGTCTGTCCTGCTCAGAACAATCGGACAGGTCACTCCTACTCAGAACAATGGGACAGGTCACTCCTACTCAGAACAATGGGACAAGTCTGTCCTACTCAGAACAATGGGACAAGTCTGTCCTGCTCAGAACAATCGGACAGGTCACTCCTACTCAGAACAATGGGACAGGTCACTCCTACTCAGAACAATGGGATGAGTCTGTCCTACTCAGAACAATGGGACAGGTCTGTCCTATTCAGAACAATGGGACGAGTCTGTCCTACTCAGAACAATGGGACAGGTCACTCCTACTCAGAACAATGGGACAGGTCACTCCTACTCAGAACAATGGGACAAGTCTGTCCTATTCAAAGCAATGGGACAGGTCTGTCCTATTCATAACAATGGGACAGGTCTGTCCTACTCAGAACAATGGGACAGGTCACTCCTACTCAGAACAATGGGACAAGTCTGTCCTACTCAAAACAATGGGACAGGTCTGTCCTACTCAGAACAATGGGACAGGTCTGTCCTACTCAAAGCAATGGGATCAGAATAGAAGTATGCAACATCAGTTTATGTTCAGATGTAGGAGGTCTGCAGGAAGGGGGTTGGTTCTTGTTTTTTGATTGCAATTCTAATAATACTGAACTCTATGTAATTTTAAATGTAAAGTACAGGATGCATTTGTCTACATGTTCTGGGCTTTACTGTGAAACTCTCGTGTTCATGATTGTTGCTAAATGTTGCATTTCCATCTCCCAGTGGTTGGGACATGCTCAGGGAATTAGTATTTTTCAGAGATAATCGTGTGTGTGTGTGTGTGTGTGTGTGGAATGAGTATTTTACAGAGATAAAAGCCTTACACAGTGCTGATTTAGACTTCTGAGGCAGAAGAAACACAGAGAGGTGAGAGGGAGTGTGTGTGTGTGTGCGCATGTGTGTATGTGTGTGTCTAAGTCTGTGTGTGAATGTGTAGGTGTGTGTGTGTGTGGAATGAGTATTTCACAGAGATGAAAGCCTCACACATTGCTGATTTAGATTTCTGAGGCAGAGAGGGAGTCTGTGTAAGTGTGTATGTAGGTGTGTGAATGTGTGTGTGTGTGTGTGTGTGTGTGTGTGTGTAAGTCTGTGTAGGTGTGTATGTAGGTGTGTGTGTGTGAATGTGTAGGGTTGTGTGTGTGTGTGTGTGTGTGTATGTGTGTGTGTGTAGGTGTGTGTGTGTGTGTAAAAGTATGTGGGGTTGACTCGGCTGTCATCTTGGCACTCCCTTGCTCCCTGTCTTGCTCTCCCTCATCTGCATGGAGTCACAAAGCCTCAGAGTCAGCAAGTGGCAGTGGCCCCAGTGCCACGATAAATCAGAGCTGCTTTGTGTGTGTGTGTGTGTGTGTAGTGCAACACTAAATCAGAGCACCTGACTTGCTCCCCTGGAAATGTCACTGAGCCAAGGGCCACCACAGAGGCAGCCAACAGCAGACGGGGAAAGCACAGTAGACATGTAGATATGCACACACACACACACACACACACACAGAGAGAGAGAGAGAGACACACACACAGAAAGAAAAATATTTAGTCTGTCTCTTAAAAATCACAATAACAAAAAGCTACAATACTTCTACAATACAACTACTCAAGATTGAAAAATTGATGACCAAAATTTAGACTACTTCTTAGGTCATTCGTTAGGTCAAGAGTATGGTAAGGATTGCTATGGTGATGGCGGCGTACAATGGTTGATGGTCGACCCCATACGCAACATCACTCCTCCGTCCCGACTTGAAAGCAGCCAGAGTCTCTGGAAGGTGCTGGACACAAACTGACTAGCCACGTCTGGGTTCGTAGAGTACATGGATCCTGATCCCAATATGGAAAGCTTTGGTTCCTGTAACTTTCCTTGTCTAATGTAGCTCTAATTGAGCTCTAATACTCTTTTTTGTATACATTTGGACCAGGGATTCCCTGGTATGTGACATCATCAACATAAACTGATACAAATGCAAGTAACGCAATGGCTGTAAAAAGTATAGCCTTTAAAATGTTAAAGTACTCATTGATATTTCAAGATCACATTTCAGTGAGGATTAACATGTGATCACAATATGTGGACCGGCACTGTGGCATTCTGGGAAATGCAATGTTCATCCAGACCTTGATGTAAAATCAACAACAAATGCCCACTGGCTTTTTTTCAGTGTAAGACTCTTTATGGAATATCAAGTAGATTGACTTAACGACGTTGATCTTCATTCATTCATGCCTTGACTGAATTATTACATTTTCTGAAGTGTAAAAATGTTGCACCAATAAAACTGAGTAATCCACTGATTCTCATTCATCCAGGTCATGGTAGTGCAAAGTGTTCAGTTGTAAGCAACTGGACTTCTTTTTGGAGCTTGAAGATGTTTCTCCATTCACCAAAAAGGCTTCTTCAGTTCAGTGAGTAATCCGTTGTTTGACTTTTTACAGTGTACACACACACACACACATACACACACACACACACACACACACACACTGGCACACACAAATACACACACATGATTTCTCACCCGCACTCAGCCATCTGCACATGGCTATAGAGGATGGCAAAAGATCTGGAGATCCACAGTGTGTGTGTGTGCGTGTGTGTGTGTGTGTGTGTGCATATCAAGAGTTGTAAAAATCCTGCTTCAGATACCTTGATGAAGAGTTGTACTGATTAGACTCAGCTGTGAACAGTGAACCGTTTTGTGATGGGACTAATACTTTCAAACCTCTGTTGTGTGTGTGTGTGTGTGTGTGTGTGTAGGGAATGCCCTCTAGAAGCGTAGTTTCTACCAGCCCTGAGAGTGGCAGCACAGCCCCATCTTCATGGAGGAGATGAATGGTGACTGAATGAGTGCCAACCTTGGCCGGTGTGGAAAAGATGTAGAGATGCAAGTGTGTGTGTGCGTGTGTGTGTGTGTGGTTGTGTTTGAGTGCAAACCTTGGGCAGTGTTGTGTGCAGGGTGTGTGTGTGTGTTTGTGCCAACCTTGGGAAGTATTGTGTGTAGGGTGTGTGTGTTTATGTGTTTGCCAACCTTGGACAGTGTTATGTGTAGGATGTGTGTGTGTGTGTGTGTGCCAACCTTGGGCGGTGTTATGTGTAGGGTGTGTGTGTGTGTGTGTGTGCCAACCTTGGGCAGTGTTATGTGTAGGGTGTGTGTGTGTGTGTGCCAACCTTGGGCAGTGTTATGTGTAGGGTGGCATAAATCCAAATCCATGCATGGACCAGAACTAGTGGGACGGCCTTGACGCCTTACACACATCTGTGAATCAATCTGTGTGTGTGTGTGTGTGTGTAAGAGAGGGTTGCACAGACGTGATGAGCTTGATGTGTGTGTTTGTGAGTGTGTGTGTGTGTGTGTGTGTAAGAGAGGGTTCCACAGACGTGATGAGCTTGATGTGTGTGTGTGTGTGTGCGGGCGTGACGCAGTGTGGTCACACTCGGAGGCAGGATCCACTGAAGGGGAAACTCATGATTGACCAGATTCTTTCTGTTCTTCTTTCTTCTGGTCTTTTATTTCTCTCTGACCTCAGGCCCTTCTGAGTATTGTTTGCGTGTGTGTGTGTGTGTGTGTGTGTGTGTGTGTGTGAAAGAGCAGGCCGTCAGGAACATGATGACAGGTGCATCTAATTTGAGAGTGGATCTTTGGGGCCACAGCTGTAGCGGCATGGGGAACTAGTGATGAGGACGGACAGCAAGATGTGTGTGTGTGTGTGTGTGTGTGTGTGTGTGTGTGTGTGTCTGTGTGTGTGTGTCTGTGTGTGTGTGTGTGTGTGTGTGTGTGGTGCTCGGCTGCTAGACATGAGGGAGAGGCAGAGGGTGAGAGTGAGAGCCAATGTGCCAATGCTGTATGGAAGTGTGTGTGAGTGTGTGTGTGTGTGTGTTGATGCCAGAGTGATTAATTTGACTGACACATCCAGTGAAGGCATGGTGTGTGTGTGTGTGTGTGTGTGTGTGTGTAGGGGGGGGGGGGGCAGATGAGGTTATGACTTTGTGCTTTATTATCACCCCTGTGTGTGTGTGTGTGTGTGTGTGTGTGTGTGTGTGTGTGTGTGTGTGTGTGAGAGAGAGAGAGAGAGAGAGAGAGAGAGAGTGTCCAGTCTCTCTCTCTCTCTCTCTCACACACACACACACACACACACACACTCCCCTGATGAAGAAATGACAGCCTCAGTGGCAGTCGCACTGAGACCAATGAATCACATCTCTGTCCATTAAATCCCACAGTATTAGACAGAATATTTGAATCACATCTTTGTCCATTAAATCCCACAGTATTAGACAGAATATTTGAAAATTCTCTCCTCCAGCATCTGGGGCAATAGAGCCATTATTTACACCTCCCACCTCCCAGGGAAGAAGCCCTATTGAATATGGCTAACACACACCAGTAACACACACACACTTTTTGCGTGTATGCGCATTTGTCACACACGCAAACCAGACACATACACACACACATCAGTCAGATACACACACACTCACACAATCACAGACAAACACACACAAACACACACACACAAAGACATCAGTCATCAGCACTAATTAGGCATGATGAAGATGAGAGACAGCCGTGTGGTCTGAGCCAGCAGGGTCTGGAGATCTGTTGAGTCAGAGTCTAAGTAGACACTGCACAGTCACTCACACACTAACACACATACACACACAGACACACACACACACACAGATACACGCACACACACACACACGCAAGTCCTGACTGCACTGGTCTGGAAACAGAGCTGTTTGCTCTCTGTATCATCAGCAGGGCTAGGTCTCAGCCAATTGATTCTTCAGGCAGAACCACAGTGGCTGTGTGTGCGTGTGTGTGTGTGTGTGTGTGAATGTGTGTGTGTGTGTGTGAGTGACTGTGAATTGTCTACTTAGACTCTGACTCTGTAAATGTACTCTGTAAATGTGTGTGGTTCAGTGTAGTACTCTGTAA
>JAIFZK010000009.1:25627500-25630000 GCA_027481765.1 Tenualosa thibaudeaui | reverse complement strand
CATTTGCTGTCCAACAAAGCATTTCATTGTGAGGCTAAGATAACAGAAAGTTAATCATGTGTAATTCTCGTTCGCTTTAATTGAGTAGTAAAAACGGGAGATATGAGCCTCCACTGGCTTTATTTCAAACGCCCCTGTGTCCATTGTGTGCCAGTGTATGGGCCTGGCTTTGAAACGCTTGGGTGGAGAGGGCCATTTTACACCTACAGCGCCATGGAGACAATGAAGTTTGGCAGTCAGAAAAATGGCATCAATACCTTATTGATGTTATATTGTTCAGCGGTGAGAAAGATTGCATGAGTGTGTGTGTGTGTGTGTGTGTGTGCAGCAGGGCAATTACCTGTGAATGCAAAGGAGATTTATGGATGCTTGGGGTCGATGTACAATACATTAGACCACATAAACACACACTCATCAGGTCATAAAAACCCTCTCCTATCACACAGACATGCTGATTGGGTTAGAGTCCAGCTCTGGACTCCGTGCTCACATCCTGCAGGTGGTGTTGCTGACTTCCTGCCTTGTCAGGTCTACATCATCCATGTGAGGGGTAACTTAAAGAAGAAATCTGGTGTGAACAAAAGAAAAAGATAAAACCTAGACCGAATAGTGAACTAGCAGCTATTGAGTCTTACACATTTTTACACATGTGTGTGTGAGCATGTATCATCTTGTCCTGTCTGATTCATGTTATGTGTGTGTAAGCATGTATAGTATCCAATATAGTGTCCATGTCCTGATTGGGACTATATAGATGTGTGTGTGTGTATAGTGTCTTATATAGTGTCCATGTCCTGATTGGGACTATATAGATGTGTGTGTGTGTGTATAGTGTCTTATATAGTGTCTTATATAGTGTCTATGTCCTGATTGGGACTATATAGATGTGTGTGTGTGTATAGTGTCTTATATAGTGTCCATGTCCTGCCTGTGCTGTGTGAGCATGTACCTGTCCAGTGTCCTGCCTGATAATGTGTATGTGTGTGTGTGTGTGCGCGTGTGTGTGTGTGTGAGCAGAGAAGAGAGAGAGTTTGTGTGTATGTGTGTGTGTGTGTGTATGTGAGCACATAAAGTTCATTGTAATGCCAGATTCATGTGTATGTGCATGTGTGCACATATAGGCCAGTGTCCTGATTCATGTGTTTGTATGTGTGTAACTGTGTGTGTGTGTGTGTGTGTGTATGTGTGTGTGTGTGTGAGAGAGAGAGAGAGAGAGAGTTTGTGTGTGTGTGTGTGTGTGTGTGTAAGCACATAGTCCAGTGTCCTGATTCATGTGTTTGTATGTGTGTGACTGTGTGTGTGTGTGTGTGTGTGTGCGTGTGTGTGTGAGCACATAAAGTTCATTGTAATGCCTGATTCATGTGTATGTGCATGTGTGAGCACATATAGTCCAGTGTCCCGATTCATGTGTTTGTATGTGTGTGACTGTATGTATATGTGTGTATGAGACAGAGTGTGTGTGTGTGCACATACAATCCAGATGATTCATGTGTTTGTATGTGTGTCTTTGTTTGTGTTTGTATATGTGTGTGTGTGTGTGTGTGAGAGAGAGAGAGAGAGAAAGTGTGTGGGTTGGTGTGTGTATGCGTGCATGCGTGTGAGCACATATGGTACAAATGGCCTGCCTGATTCATATGTTTGTATGTGTGTCTTTGTGTGTGAGAGTGTGTGTGTGTGTGTTTGCGTGTGTGTGAGTGAGAGTGTGTGTGTGCACAGATAAAGAGACTGTGCTAATTGGTTGGAGCTCAGTGGAGCTGAACGGTGTGTGGGTGATAACAGAGACCGTAAGATTGCCACTGTGTGTCCACTCAGCTACAGGGCCTCTACTCTCTCTGTCATACCTCCATCTCTCCATCTCTCACTCTCTCTTTCAGTCCATCCATCTCTTCCTCCCTCCTTCTTTCACTCTCTGTCTGTTTTCCCACCTCCCTTATTCTTCATCTCTCTTCTCTTTCGTCATATCTCCTCCTCTTTTTGTGCTCTCTCTCATGCTCTCTTTCTATCTCTTCCTCTCCTTTTTTCACTCTCTCTCCATCTCTCCCTCTCACACTGTTCTTCTTCATCTTCCTCCCCCTGTTTTGTGTCTCCTTCTTCTTTTTCTTGTTTTTCATCTTCATCGTTTGCTCCTGCACTGCACCCCTCCCCTTCATCTTCTTGCATTTATCTTTTTTTTCATTGTCTCTCTCTCTCTCTTCCCCCCCACCCGTCTCTTCTCTTTTCTCTATCTCTCAGCTCCCAGCTGCAGGCTTGAGTGAAGTAGACAGCCTTTTTTCTCTTCATCACAGTTTACCAAGAGCATGTCGCTCTGCTCCTCTCAGTTCAAAGGTTCTGCCGTTCTGAGGAGGACAAGGAAGAAAGGAGGAGGAGGACAGGGACCCCTTCTGGGCACATGCGTGCACATCAGAGTTCATGCGTAGTTCACATGGCTTTTGTTCTTCCAATTGGAAGCTACATGGGAGGGAACAACAGTGCAACGCAAGGACCTACATACCCTTCATGG
>JAIFZK010000009.1:25540000-25617500 GCA_027481765.1 Tenualosa thibaudeaui | reverse complement strand
TCTGTGTGTGTGTGTCTGCATCTGTGTGTGTGTGTGTTTGTGTGTATGCATCTGTGTGTGTGTGTGTATGAATCTGTATGTGTGTGTGTGTGTGTGTGCATCTGTGTGTCTGTATCTGTTTGTGTGTGTGTGTGTGTGTGTGCATGTGTTGTGTCTGTGAAATTGAGGCTCTAATTCAGTTCTATTACACTGTGTTCTATGACTATTGTGTCAATGTTTTGCTCTACTGTTGTAGTGTGAAGGCTGATGTCACAGTGAGCTGTTCTGAAATCATGCAGTCATGCAGTCACTGGCTGTTTTAGTGTTTTAAATGATCAGTTTCAAAAGTTTCAGACTGGCCTGAGTTCAGCTGACCTTCTATTCAAAGTTTCAATGTAATGAACCGAATTCAGCGGAACGTATAACCCCCTTAAACTATGCAGAGGACTCCTGCCCTCACTAGTCATGAATACCCAATCACACAGTGGAGCAGTCAGAGAGAGAGAGCGCTAACACTGCTGATTGGATGTGATGGATATATGGCTTTGATAATGGGTTAAGATAGATGAAAAGCCTACTTATTTATTGGTTGAGATGAATGGCACTCTAATTGGTTAACAGTATGGTCCACAGTGATTGGGTGGTGATATTTTCCTCACTGATTGGCTGGAACAAATATGTCTTTGCTGAGTGGTTAGAAAGAACTGATGTGTTTTCTGATTGGTTTCTTCCTCTTCAGCTGCAGTCAGTGGCCAGCACAGCTAAAAGTGTGCCTGTGTGTGTATGTGTGTGTGTGTGTCAACATGTAGGTGTGTGTGTGTATACGTGTGTGTGTAAGTAAGTATGTGTGTGTATGTGCCTGTGCGTGTGTATGTGTGAGTGAGAGAGAGCACTAACACTGCTCTGTGATAGAGAGAGAGAGAGCACTAATATTGTTCTGTGACAGAGAGAGAGAGAGAGCGCTAATATTGCTCTGTGATAGAGAGAGAGAGAGCACTAATATTGCTCTGTGATAGAGAGAGAGAGAGAGCACTAATATTGCTCTGTGATAGAGAGAGAGAGAGCACTAATATTGCTCTGTGACAGAGAGAGAGAGAGAGCACTAATATTGCTCTGTGATAGAGAGAGAGAGCACTAATATTGTTCTGTGACAGAGAGAGAGAGAGAGAGCACTAATATTGCTCTGTGATAGAGAGAGAGAGAGCATTAATATTGCTCTGTGATAGAGAGAGAGAGAGAGCATTAATATTGCTCTGTGATAGAGAGAGAGAGCACTAATATTGCTCTGTGATAGAGAGAGAGAGAGCATTAATATTGCTCTGTGATAGAGAGAGAGCACTAATATTGCTCTGTGATAGAGAGAGAGAGAGCATTAATATTGCTCTGTGATGGAGAGAGAGAGAGAGAGAGCACTAATATTGCTCTGTGATAGAGAGAGAGAGAGCACTAATATTGCTCTGTGATAGAGAGAGAGCACTAATATTGCTCTGTGATAGAGAGAGAGAGAGCACTAATATTGCTCTGTGATAGAGAGAGAGAGAGCATTAATATTGCTCTGTGATAGAGAGAGAGAGAGAGAGAGCACTAATATTGCTCTGTGATAGAGAGAGAGAGCACTAATATTGTTCTGTGATAGAGAGAGAGAGAGAGCACTAATATTGCTCTGTGATAGAGAGAGAGCACTAATATTGCTCTGTGATAGAGAGAGAGAGAGCACTAATATTGCTCTGTGATAGAGAGAGAGAGAGCACTAATATTGCTCTGTGATAGAGAGAGAGAGAGCACTAATATTGCTCTGTGATAGAGAGACTGCTAATACTGCTCTGTGACATAGAGCAATGAGATACAATGAGATACAATGAGCGGTAACAGTGCTCTGTGACAGAGAGAGAGCACTAATACTACTCTGTGAACCCAAAAACCTTCCCTCTGCTGACACTCCTGAAATGCATCGAGCGGCTAGCCCTGAGGCTAATCCCATTACAGGCTGCACTACAGGCTAGATTACATTCAGTCATTCAGCTACAATGGTTGCCTTTAGTGTAGCATCCGTATGCAGGACACAGGAAGGAACAAGCACATGGAAATGGTAAAGAAATGGTCACATGGTACAGGACATTGGAATAAACAAATGCCAACAGGAAGTAATGTGCAGAACGGACATGATGGAACACAAATATAAATGTTTCATATTAGAAGATGCTTTTACATACAGTAGATGCTGCCTGAAGAACCACTGTATGATGGCTTTGTTTATTAGCAGTAGTTTTCCTTTCCTGTTTTTTTTTCTCCTCTGGACTCAAAAGCCCAAAGAGACTAATTGGCCTATCCACTTCCTGTGTGTGTGTGTTTGTGTATGTATGTGTGCGTGTGTGTGTGTGTGTGTGTTTGTGTGTGCTGAGAGCCTAGAGAGGTGGTGGGATCAGCAGTGTAATAAATCCATCTTTACCTGATGGTCAAAACAGCCCTTCACAGTGATCTTAGTTATTTGATACATGTAATACATTTTGAACAGTAATCTCATGATCAGGGGTTATAAGGTTTGCTTTGCAATTGGAGCAGATAAGCCCAGAACCACTTCGATGTTGATGTTGTTTGTGTTGTGTCTAGTGTATGTGTGTGTGTGTGTGTGTGTTGTGTCTAGTCAATTGATCTTCTCACCTCCAGCAGTGCAGCCTCTGTCTGGTGACGTCAGTCACACCAAATTATTACTTGACCTTTACTCATACTGCAGTGAGAACAAGTAAAGAGGAGAGAGGAGGAGGGGGGAGTGAGGCATGCTGGGATCTGACTCTAGGGCCTATGTGAGAGGCCTATGTGAGGGGCCTGTGTAGGGGAGGGAGTGAGGCATGCTGGGATCTGACTGTGCAGAGCACAAAACAACCAAAACCTGTCATGATGAAATAAATAGTGAAAAAAACCTTTAGAAAGTAATAATGGTAGTTGAGTTAATTAAAGTAATAATGGTAGTTGAGTTAAGTAAAGTAATAATGGTAGTTGAGTTAATTAAAGTAATAATACCAAGTACAATACTACCAAGTAATAATGGTACTTACGTTAATTGAATTAAAAATGGTAGTTGAGTTAAGTAAAGTAATAATGGTAGTTAAGTGTGTGAACACTGACAGTTTGGAAAGTAATAATGGTAGTTAAGTGTGTGGACACTGACAGTTTGGTGACTTTTTCCTGTGTCACAAATAGGCAACATTAGGATGAGCTCTGACTGGTAAGCGCAGATTGTTTTCCTCCATTTTTAATTGCACATCCCTTTAAACGTGTCCTTAGAGGGAGGTAAGGAGGGCAGGGGGGGACATCATCAGCTCGCCTGTGTTATTATTCACACTGGTAGCTGTTGACGCAGAACAGGTGCGAGATAGCAAATATGTCAAACAGAGTATTTTGGACACCAGATGCATTTGCATGGAGAAGACACTCCTGGCCTCCTCATTAGTGTCTGCTGTTGGGTGGGTTTTTAGTCTTATTGTGCTACTTTCAATATCTCTGTGCGACGCTGAGAGGTGAGCGTAAGGGGTTCAGGGGCTCATTAATTCACTAAGAGCAAGACATTAGCTCTGGAGAAGCTGATTGTGCAGTCAGGAACAGAATGCCCTTAAAAGTCCTTAAAATGCACTTCCATCTGTCTTCAACGTCCCCCCAGAAGCACAAGCAACAGCACCTCTTAATGCGTATTCATAAACCTTTAGCTTACTAACTGCTGCTAATGCTATAATCAGCTCTAAAATTATGCTTCTGTTCACTGTAGAAGCACAAATATGCATAACATTCCATCTAAAGTACCCCTCAGATGAGAGAGAGAGTGGGTCTCATTGTGCTGAAATAGATCTGGTCCGGCCTGCCCCAGATGAAGATCTAACCCACTGACACATTCCCACATTAGCATTTTACAACATTCTGTACTCACACTGACACTTCACAGCATTTCCACTCATTCCCAGTGTCGGCTTACCCCACTGCATCTCAAGACAGGCTCTTCATATTCAAATAACATATGGGAAGTGATTGCTCAATGCTTATGGAGAGGCAATGCTGCAAACACCTACAGCCTTCTCTCTCATTTGCAATGCCATGTTACATTTCTTTATTTTCGATACCTACAGCCTTTTTTCTCTCTTATATGCAATACCACATTCATTATTCATTAAGAAATTACACAGAATGTGAACATATTTTTGGGTAACACTTTATAACAGCTTTCATCAATAAGCCATTACCGAACCAGTATTATGAACAAACCATTACTTAATCACAATTCCTAAATATACAAAATGTTTATGAGTTCATGTGTTTGCTAATGTTAATGTTTACAGTATGTTTACACATTATTTGTGTTGTCTTTTCTGGGATCCTTACAACATATCTCTTTATAAATTAATAGTGAGTTGTACAGCATTAGTCCATGTTAACAAAAGCTTAAAATGATTAACTCATCGCTAATAAGGATTTGTTAATGACAAGTCAAATGGTAATAATGGAATTTATTATAAAGTGTTTTTATTTCTCATAACCAGGAGTGTCCTAAGATTCTAGCTTTTTGTCCTCTTCTGTTGTCTCCATTGCCGTTGGCTCTAGTATGTGTTGATGTTTTCTGAGATTGCCTCTAAGCCACCTCCTCCAGCCTCATGTCACATGATATTAATGCAGTGTTTACTGCTGAACTCGCCACTGAATCTCGAGACAGGCCAACTCCTCTTAATGAAACTGCAAATGAGAAAAAGCAAGTCTGTGGAAAGAACATCCACAATTTCCCTTTTTTTTACACATGTGGTGTCACTGTTATTTCTCCTCCTTCCTTGGCCATCTTTTTTCCAACTTTTCTGAAGCTAAACTAATCTCTTCTTTTGTGGATGGACATTATCAGTGCACCACTGATTTAAGTTAATGATGTGTAAAGGCAATTAAAGCCCTGAACCGTGGCATCCACAGGCAGATATTTACACTTGGAGTCATGAAGACATTATTATTTCCACATTTTTCCAGAGGATTTCCAATAGTAGCTTTTTACTGCAATCTGCCTGCAATTATGATGAATGGGGGCAATTAAACAGGCCTGCCAACAATGAGAATTATGGATGAGGCTGAGCATGGGACATCTCCTCTCCACGCTCAGGGGACTCAGAGCACAGGGTGGTGGGTGTGTGTATGTGTGTGTGTGGGGGCAGCCTGAGTGTTAGCCCACATATGGCCTGTAAATGGCCCAGAGTTGACCTCCATATGACCTTGCTTTGGCTCCCATTACATAGGGCCTGAATAGATCTGCATGACGCCTTGCAGGACTGGGTGATCCTTGCTGCTTCATTAACACCCTCTCTCTGCTGGATCCACTGCCATGGGTGCATCTGAAAGACCAGGAGCACAAGCAATGAGAGAGCATTACTAGTCCCAGTAATCACAGCATCAGCAGCAGCAGCAGGGGTGAATAGACATGCCAGTGTCCTCTGACCATAGATACTGTATATCTGAAAGACCAATGAAACAGCATCACATCCATCGGGAGGGCAGACGAAGCATGCTAGCCTGCTACCGTCCTGTGACCGTCGCCACATCCTGTAATCACAGCAGCAGGGGTGAAGAGACGTGCCAGTGTGTATAGGGGTGGTGTTTAGAGAGGTGGTGTTTAGAGAGGTGGTGTTTAGAGAGGTGGTGTGTAGAGGGGTGGTGTGTAGAGGGGTGGTGTTTAGAGAGGTGGTGTGTAGAGGGGTGGTGTGTAGAGGGGTGGTGTGTAGAGGGGTGGTGTTTAGAGAGGTGGTGTGTATAGGGGTGGTGTTTAGAGAGGTGGTGTGTAGAGAGGTGGTGTTTAGAGAGGTGGTGTGTAGAGAGGTGGTGTTTAGAGAGGTGGTGTGTAGAGGGGTGGTGTGTAGAGAGGTGGTGTGTAGAGGGGTGGTGTTTAGAGAGGTGGTGTGTAGAGAGGTGGTGTTTAGAGAGGTGGTGTGTAGAGAGGTGGTGTTTAGAGAGGTGGTGTTTAGAGAGGTGGTGTGTAGAGAGGTGGTGTGTAGAGAGGTGGTGTTTAGAGAGGTGGTGTGTAGAGAGGTGGTGTTTAGAGAGGTGGTGTGTAGAGGGGTGGTGTGTAGAGGGGTGGTGTGTAGAGAGGTGGTGTGTATAGGGGTGGTGTTTAGAGAGGTGGTGTGTAGAGAGGTGGTGTTTAGAGAGGTGGTGTGTAGAGGGGTGGTGTTTAGAGAGGTGGTGTGTAGAGAGGTGGTGTTTAGAGAGGTGGTGTGTAGAGGGGTGGTGTTTAGAGAGGTGGTGTTTAGAGAGGTGGTGTGTATAGGGGTGGTGTTTAGAGAGGTGGTGTGTAGAGAGGTGGTGTTTAGAGAGGTGGTGTGTAGAGGGGTGGTGTGTAGAGAGGTGGTGTGTAGAGAGGTGGTGTGTAGAGAGGTGGTGTTTAGAGAGGTGGTGTGTAGAGAGGTGGTGTGTAGAGAGGTGGTGTGTAGAGAGGTGGTGTTTAGAGAGGTGGTGTGTAGAGAGGTGGTGTGTAGAGAGGTGGTGTTTAGAGAGGTGGTGTGTATAGGGGTGGTGTTTAGAGAGGTGGTGTGTATAGAGGTGGTGTTTAGAGAGGTGGTGTGTAGAGAGGTGGTGTGTAGAGAGGTGGTGTTTAGAGAGGTGGTGTGTATAGGGGTGGTGTTTAGAGAGGTGGTGTGTAGAGAGGTGGTGTGTATAGAGGTGGTGTTTAGAGAGGTGGTGTGTAGAGAGGTGGTGTGTAGAGAGGTGGTGTTTAGAGAGGTGGTGTGTATAGAGGTGGTGTTTAGAGAGGTGGTGTGTAGAGAGGTGGTGTGTAGAGAGGTGGTGTGTAGAGAGGTGGTGTTTAGAGAGGTGGTGTGTAGAGAGGTGGTGTTTAGAGAGGTGGTGTGTAGAGAGGTGGTGTGTAGAGAGGTGGTGTTTAGAGAGGTGGTGTGTAGAGAGGTGGTGTTTAGAGAGGTGGTGTGTAGAGAGGTGGTGTGTATAGAGGTGGTGTTTAGAGAGGTGGTGTGTAGAGAGGTGGTGTTTAGAGAGGTGGTGTTTAGAGAGGTGGTGTGTAGAGGGGTGGTGTGTAGAGAGGTGGTGTGTAGAGAGGTGGTGTGTAGAGAGGTGGTGTGTAGAGAGGTGGTGTTTAGAGAGGTGGTGTGTATAGGGGTGGTGTTTAGAGAGGTGGTGTGTAGAGAGGTGGTGTTTAGAGAGGTGGTGTGTAGAGAGGTGGTGTGTAGAGAGGTGGTGTTTAGAGAGGTGGTGTGTATAGGGGTGGTGTTTAGAGAGGTGGTGTGTAGAGAGGTGGTGTGTATAGAGGTGGTGTTTAGAGAGGTGGTGTGTATAGGGGTGGTGTTTAGAGAGGTGGTGTGTAGAGAGGTGGTGTTTAGAGAGGTGGTGTGTAGAGAGGTGGTGTGTATAGAGGTGGTGTTTAGAGAGGTGGTGTTTAGAGAGGTGGTGTGTATAGGGGTGGTGTTTAGAGAGGTGGTGTTTAGAGAGGTGGTGTGTAGAGGGGTGGTGTGTAGAGGGGTGGTGTGTAGAGAGGTGGAGTTTAGAAGGGTGGTGTTTAGAGGGGTGGTATGTAGAGGGGTGGTGTGTAGAGGGGTGGTGTTTAGAGGGGTGGTGTGTAGAGAGGTGGTGTGTAGAGAGGTGGTGTGTATAGGGGTGGTGTGTGAAGAGGCAGAACAGTGGGAGTAGAGAGGCATGCTGGGATGCCCCCTGGGGCCCCCTGGAGCTGTTAGTGATGCGCCCGTGGGCTTATCTGTGGGTCCCAGAGGGCCCTGTGGCATCTCAGTATTTATTGCAGTATCTCACCTCTCAGAGGATGTCAGCATGTGGCATGCATGCAACACACACACACACACACGCACACACACATATTCAAATATGCCATCAGAAGCCTTTCACAAGGGTTACTCAAGGCTGTGCACTCTGATGTTTCATCAGCATCCTTTCACACTCTCTCTCTCTCTCTCTCTCTCTCTCACACACACACACACACACACACACACAGAGAGACAGATATGCCATTATGGGCCTTTCACACAGCTCTCCCAAGGCTGTGAGCTCTGATGTACCATTAGCATCCTTACAGGCACGTGCACACACACACACACACACACACACACACACACACACACACACACACACACACACACACACACACATATGTGTGTGTGCTCTCCTGGCTCATCCAGGGCTGTGTGCTCACATCAGCTCACTTGAGGCAGGCCCAGCAGCCCTACACCACAGAGAGGACATGGCTGTTGTAATGGAGACCACTGGGGGGTTGCACTGATGTGGCTGTGACATGGCACCACCCCAACCTGCAGAAACTCATGTCAGGGAGGTGTCTAACCCACCCCCACCCCCCCCAAAAAAAATGCAGTGGTGATCTGGCTGATATGTGGCATTGATCTGGCTGTAATGCAGTTCTTTAGGGTGGATTTGGCCCGCCTCTGCATTGGATCTGACCAACTCAGATGCTGCTATCTGAACAACCAGGTGTCAGATTCCATCATCAGCCATCTCATGGGGGTGTGTGGACAAGCAGAAGTGAGGCTGGCTATGGTTTAGTGTGATATCAGAACACCCTATTACTCCATCTCCACCGTGAAGATGCTGTCAAGCGCTGAGACTCCCAGCAGAAGCAGAGGAACAGAGAAAAGAGAGAGAGAGAGAGAGAGAGAGAGAGAGAAAGACTAATGAGAAAAGAGGTTTGGTTTGTATATAAGCCGGGCTGTAGGGCGAGGGCATAAGAATCCCCTCTTTGGCAGGGGGGCTATGAACAGGATAGGATATATAAGTATATCAGAGAGAGAAGGGGGGGGGGGTGACAAGGAGGAAGAGGAAGAGAGAGAGAGAGAGAGAGAGAGAGAGAGAGAGAGAAGGCCAGGGGAAGTTGGGGAGGGAGGGAGTACTTTTCCACATGGCTTATCTAGGGCTGATCAGAGGTGTGTATCAGAGATGTGTTGGGTGTTCAGGGCTGATCAGAGGTGTGTGTAAGAGATGTGTTGGGTGTTCAGGGCTGATCAGAGGTGTGTATCAGAGATGTGTTGGGTGTTCAGGGCTGATCAGAGGTGTGTATCAGAGATGTGTTGGGTGTTCAGGGCTGATCAGAGGTGTGTGTCAGAGATGTGTTGGGTGTTCAGGGCTGATCAGAGGTGTGTATCAGAGATGTGTTGAGTGTTCAGGGCTGATCAGAGGTGTGTGTCAGAGATGTGTTGGGTGTTCAGGGCTGATCAGAGGTGTGTGTCAGAGATGTGTTGGGTGTTCAGGGCTGATCAGAGGTGTGTATCAGAGATGTGTTGGGTGTTCAGGGCTGATCAGAGGTGTGTATCAGAGATGTGTTGGGTGTTCAGGGCTGATCAGAGGTGTGTGTCAGAGATGTGTTGGGTGTTCAGGGCTGATCAGAGGTGTGTATCAGAGATGTGTTGGGTGTTCAGGGCTGATCAGAGGTGTGTGTAAGAGATGTGTTGGGTGTTCAGGGCTGATCAGAGGTGTGTGTAAGAGATGTGTTGGGTGTTCAGGGCTGATCAGAGGTGTGTGTAAGAGATGTGTTGAGTGTTCAGGGCTGATCAGAGGTGTGTGTAAGAGATGTGTTGGGTGTTCAGGTTGAACTAAAGTTGAATGCATTGAGTGTGAGGGACAGAGGTGTGTGTGTGTGTGTATGTTTTGATGCATGAGGATGGAGTGTATTTATGTAGGATGTAGGATGGTGTGCGAGTTTATAAGTGAGTTTATGTGTATAGTGTTTGTTTACAAGTGTGTTTATAAGTGTGTGTGTGAGAGAGAGAGAGACTGTGTGTGGAGTGGGGTGTTTATAAGTGTGTGTGTGTGTGAGAGAGAGAGAGAGACTGTGTGTGGAGTGGGGTGGGGAAGAACTCGGAGAGGTGAGAAGTTGAAGGATGACTCTGGCTGTGATGGAACCTGCTGCGGCCCCGGCGGAGTCCTGAAGGTCGCGACCTCTGCAGGTCTCCTAGTGACGGCAGCAGCTCGATGGAGAGTGGAGGGGCAGTGATGGATGTGGAGAGGAGGCCTTGAGCACGTGAGGTGGGGGAGATAAACCAGCTTGTGTGTGTGTGTGTGTGTGTTGTGTGTGTAGTGTGTGTGTTTGGAGGCAGATGAGATGTTTGCATGCCTCAGCTGTGTGGCTGTGCCCTCATTAACATCCTGGGGGGATACAGATGAGGCTGTCTGTTCACGGCCACCTCGCTTACACCCCCACCCCCACCCCTTTCCACCTACCATCACTCCTCTTCTCCTGTCTCACCCTCTACTCTCTTCTTCTCTCTGTCCTCTTTTTACTCATCTTTATCTCTCCTCTTCTTCTCATTTCTCCCCTCTGGCCCTTTCTCCTCTCTCTCTCCTCCCCTCCTTTCATCTCTCTCTCCTTCTCGACTCCTCCACTGCTCTCCTTTTCCCTCCTCTATTCCTCCTCCTCTCAACTACTCTTATTCTCCTCCTTTCCTCTCCTCTCTCCCCTCTGGCCCTTTCTCCTCTCTCTCTCCTCCCTTTCTTTCATCTCTCTCTCCTTCTCGACTCCTCCACTGCTCTCCTTTTCTCTACTCTTACTCTCCTCCTTTCTCCTCTCCCTCTTTTCCTCTCCTCCCTATATGTCTTTCCTCTATACTCCTCCACTCCACTCCTTTTCTCTCATATTTTCTCATCTCATCCCCTCCCCTTCTCTCTCTCCTCCTTTTCTCTCTTAACTCTTCCTCTCCTCTTTACTCCTCATCCTGTCACTCTCCTGCTGTCTCTGAAGGGTTCCACTGACAACATCCTCTGCTTTTACTCTGTGACTTTGCTGGGACCAGGAAGAATGTACTCACAAACCACGACACCACGTGTGTGTGTGTGTGTGAGAGAGAGAGAGACACTGATTGAATTGTGACTAAACCTCTTGCACTGGCATGTCCCTGACACACAGCTCTGCCCTTCTCTCCAGCTGAAGTCATTCATAGCCGGTTTATTCAAACTGTCAGCCATTGTTGTGAGCGTTTTGTCTGCTAATGCCACTGATAGTTGGTTTACCTCGGGACTTCTTTATCTTCAAATGAGTTATTGTGGCACAGACAAGGACAAATCTGTCCTGGTGTGTGTGTGTGTGAGAGAGAGAGAGAGTAGCTCTGTATCCTTTATGACGCCCTCAGGGAGACCAATGTGTGTTTTATTTTATGAATACAGACACACTATACATACCATACAATATACGGGTTGTTATTGAGTTAAATGCTTTCAAAGTTTTGATTGAGTTGAGTTCTGACACATACAATCTTTCAATATGCACCCTCATGTGTTATGTGCTTCATGTAGCCTGTACTGCACTGAATTTTATTCCACCTTTTGAAAATCCTGAGGCTAGTCTCACCAGTTAAACATTTTTCTTCAGAATTAATGAGGTTGAATTTTTTCTCCAAACTCTCACAGTCTTTCTGGAACTTGCACATTACACAAAACTGTGCCACTGAAGGAAGGAAGGAAGGAAGGAAGGAAGGAAGGAAGGAAGGAAGGAAGGAAGGAAGGAAGGAAGGAAGGAAGGAAGGAAGGAAGGAAGGAAGGAAGGAAGGAAGGAAGGAAGGAAGGAAGGAAGGAAGGAAGGAAGGAAGGAAGAGAGAAAGAAAATGAAATACATTTCAGTGATTCCACCTGCCTGCAGTCAGCAGCTTTGAGGCTTCAGAAGAAAGTAAATGTCAGGATGAGCAGGAGACAGGCTCTCTCAGCCCCTCAGGACACCTACTGAGGGATTTGGGCGTCCTGCACACTGCCTACTTGTCTGTCTGCCCAGGCGGGCGACCTGTAGATATTCAGTCTGTTTACTTCTGGCAGCTGCGTGCATAATGGTACGTCAATGCTATTTCATTGCTCCAGGGGAAGCCTTACTCCTGAGTGTGCCTGAGAGCAGAAGCTTTTGCAGCTAATGTTTAAATTAGGCAGGGACGAGGTGAGTGCTGCAGCCCAGATACACACCGTGCCTTGGAGTGATCCTTCATCCTGTGTCGGAGTTTGGTGGTGGTGTTGTGTTTGTTTTCCTTTTCTCCCCACACTATTTGTTCTTTAATGCTTGTGTGTGTGTGTGTGTGTGTGTGTTTTGTTTGGTATCCTAGATTAAAAGCTTTGTCCACCAACATTCAGTCATACCTCTGATGCAAACAATCCCTGGACCTAATGAAGAAAATTTCAGCTGTCCTGCACGTGCAGAGTCCCGCCACAGCAACAATAAATACTCAGGCACACAGTCGGACGACCCCACTCTCAGACTTGGTGAACTTTTAATAGTCTCTCCCCAGGTCCTTTTTATCTTTGGCCAGCAGCGGATGACTGTGGGGCTGACATCCGCCATTTGCTCAGCAACGCACCAGACCAGGGCAGACGGCTTTCTCACCACTGCAGTATCTGCCTGTCTGTGCAATAAATAACAAGGCCGGATGAGAATGGCTTCTCCTGACGGCTATATAGTCCATTCATCAGCCCAAACTCCTGCTAACATCTGGATGGACATGCAAATGCCATTATCAATATTCCAGTCAGCAGGCCTGGAGTCCTTAGAGATTATCAATGGATCCACTTTGCTCCAAAATATACTGCCAGTGTTAAAATAAATAAATAAATAAATAAGGAAAGAAAAGAGCCGGCTGCAGAGGACAACTTAAATAATTGCTTTTGAGATGAAACAGGAATTTCATTTGCTTGTGTTCGTTTGCTTCATGTTTTTGTCTTTTTTTGGTCATCTAAGTTGAGTTTTTTCCGTGTTCTTGTTCTAGGCTACGGCTCGTTTCAGAATTCCGGAATTTAAGTTCTCCATAATGGTCTAGAGGTCAAAAATATAACAACTTCACATAATAGAGAAACAGATAGCTCAACAGTCCTCGAGTGCAGAATCGCACCATTACTCTCTTTCCCCGTTATAACCCTCATACTCTCTTTCCCCGTTATAACCCTCATTATGCTACTGTCATGGGGATATAACATTCCTCAGGCTATTCTGCACCCGGCCCCTTCCTGCTGACATTAAATACCGTTTTTTTATTGTAATTCTTTCAGCAGAACAGTCACAGCCTGCTGGTGCATATGGACTGAGACATGTGGCGAGAATACGACTGTGTCAGACTCCACAATGTATGTCATGAAGTAATGAGCTGGAAGATCTTTTGCTGTCAAGGTTCTTTTGCCTTCTGACCTTGTGCTCAGTACCATCAGGTTCTCAAGAGGTTCTTGCACCAGACAGCTGACATGGAGAACCGTACACATATTGCTATGGCATTTTTCAATGGGTGTCATCAGAGTTAAGGCATCTCTAAATCAAGCAAGATGTTCTGGGATATTTGCTGAGTCTAACATAATCTCAGCCTCTACCTATGCAGCTGTTATGAATTTAGCCATGTTTCTGACTATAGTGGGCCAGGCTTACAGTGGACCCTCCCACCTTCCAAAGACATCAGCTGTTTTTGAGAGGTCTGCCTATGCTGAACGTGAGTTTGATTGTTAACATGAACATTTTCAGATGTGCTACCTGTTTCCTCGCTATTGAAAATTGCTATCAGTGCTATCTCAGTACCAATGGTATTGCCAGTGCAATGCATAGTGCATCCCAAAATGTTCAAAATTCCACACTTCCACACACACACACACACATACACACACACCCTGCATGGTATGTGTCTGGAACAGCGTAGAGAGGAAGTAGCACTATTATGTCTCTGGAACAGCGTAGAGAGGAAGTAGGCCTCCCTTCCTCCCTCCACCATAGAGCGGAGAGTGTGCTGAACGAGTGACGGGCGGTGGGAGCTGACACGACTGTGTTTGCTGAGACAAACCCACAGGGTGAAAGGAAAAGAGGAGTCAATATGGCACAATATGGCCAATAAGGGCACTGGGAGACTGACAATGAGAGAGGGAGAGAAAGAGAATAAAGAAACAGTGATGGAGAGAAACAGAGGAAGGCAGTGGGAGAGAGGGAAACAATGATAGAGAAAGGAGAAGGAGATATATAAACAGCACAGATATATGGGAAGGGAGAAGGACATTGACTGCAGGAAAGTGAGAGGTAGAGACAGACAGAAAGAGAAACTAAGTGATAGAGGAGGATAGAGGTTGAGAGATAGAGAGCAGGGAAGAAGGAGAGAGGGAGAGAGAGAGAGAGAGACAGACAGAGAAAGAGAGCGTGAGAGAAAAAGAATAGTGGACTAATTTCTTTCCATCCTTCAAATTGTTCAAATTTAATCCAAAGCATTTCTGCTTCATAATGCACTCTCCCTTGAGCGGGTGAGTTTCTCCGAGGATTAAAAAATGATGACATATTTTTTAATTAATGTGCTATTTAGACTTGCAAAATGGTCCTGATCCACTCAAAGGAAGTCAATTAATTTGGACTTTCACAAAACCAGACAGAAAGAATCAAATCTTCCCATCCCTCAAGGATGCCGTCCCTTAGGTCCACACATCCATACTTTAGCTTCATTTCCCTCCTGCGTTCATTAAGCTGATGTGGCATCAGTAAATAGTCATTTAATGGGAGAGAACAGGAATGAATGCCCATGAGAGCCATTGAAAATAGTAGCTCGTTATTTGAAATCTCTTCACTGGTCCATGGAATGTTTTTGGATACGTTAAACACAAACACCACACTTGCAGACATCAAAAGGCTACACACTGGAGCTTTCATGAAATGAAATCATTCTTTCCTATCCTCTGAAACAGACTTACTATTATATTGGCTCAGTGGTCACTGGTCAGATGTACTGTAGATTGGAGTAGACCTGCTGCATAATCATCCTCTCTCTTTCACACAAGACAGCAGGGCAATTCAACGGACATTTTATTCAATATTTACATTTACATCTATGCATTTAGCAGAAGTTTACCCAAAGTGACTTACATTTGTCAACTATCAATTAGTTCAGGGCCAATCTCCCTTACAGCAACTTAATGCAATACTCTGGTGGTCTTGAATTGTAGGCTGTAGGTCTGCATGTCTGAGAGTCTGAGAGAGAGAAAATTTGTGTGAAGAGAAAATGATGTTGGTAGCTGCCTCCTCCAAGAGGTTGGTCATTGTTTGTGTTGTTAGTTCAAGGCTTTCAATGGGTGAGACCTGGGCCTTTGAGTACTCGTTTAAAAAGCTATTTAAAAAAAAAAAAACAGAAGACATTGCATGACACTTCAGATACAGCATTATCAAGGTCTCTACACATGAACTGAAGCAAATACATCAAGGGCACATCAGTGGCAGCTGGGATTTAAAGCTACAATTTCCAGGCTACTAGCATGCTAGCCAGGTTCGTTAACCATTGCGCTACCACTGCCCCTGCCCAACATACATGTTATATATAACACTATGCTTGTTGATGTTCCATCACATCCATAACACTGTAATTGCCCAGCACCTGATACCAAAATTATTTCCCTCTTGTGTCTTGATCCCTAAAATAGGCGTCCTCCTCCTCCTCCTCTTCCTCTCTCTGAAAGCCTGAAGTACTGAGAGCTCTGTGAGGCCGATGTGTTTACAGTCAAGTTGAGAGCGCCGCATTCTCGCAGATCGGTGTGCTGCTGTGTGTGTGTGTGTGTGCCCTCAGATCGGTGTGCTGCTGTGTGTGTGTGCGTGTGCCCTCAGATCGGTGTGCTGCTGTGTGTGTGCCCTCAGATCGGCGTGCTGCTGTGTGTGTGCGCCCTCAGATCGACGTGTGCTGCTGTGTGTGTTTGTGTGTGTCCTCAGACTGGTGTGTGTTACTGTGTGTGTGTGTGTGTGTGTGTGTTGCTGCTGCTGATGTGTGTGTTGCGTGTGTGCTCTCAGATCAGTGTGTGTTGCTGCTGACGTGTGTGTGTCTGTGTGCGCCCTTAGAGGGGCGTATGCTGCTGTGTGTGTGTGTGTGTGTGTGCCCTCAGATCGGTGTGCTGCTGTGTGTGTGTGTGTGTGTGCCCTCAGATCGACGTGTGCTGCTGTGTGTGTCCTCAGATTGGTGTGTGTTACTGTGTGTGTGTGTGTGTGTGCTGCTGCTGCTGCTGCTGATGTGTGTGTTGCGTGTGTGCTCTCAGATCAGTGTGTGTTGCTGCTGACGTGTGTGTGTGTGTGTGTGCCCTTAGAGGGGCGTGTGCTGCTGACTGAGGCCCCTGTGTATCTTCCAGCCTTGTGATTGTAGAGAGTAATTGGGGGCAGCTACAGCAAACCTACTGAAAGGGACGAACGAGTGGGAGGCAGGCAACAGTCCCGCAACAACCTCACCACACACACACACACACTTATTAATGCTCTAATCTCTAACCATGCTGGGTCCTTTTCCAAGAACCACCTCCTCCCAACACACATTCCTCTCTCTCTCTCTCTCTCTCTTTCTCCCTCTATCTCTCTGTCTGTCTCTCTCTCTCTTTCTCCCTGTTGTTTACTCAGTGAGTTTTCTGGCATTTTCCATCTAATTACTTTTGGTGACACGTACCTCCTCCTCTCTCCTCCACCTCCTCTCTCCTCCACCTCCTCTTCTCTCCTCTCCGCTCCTCTCCTCTTGTGCTCTGCATCCCGAGCTGTCTGTCCTTGAGTAGTTAGCTAATTAGTTTCACTGCAATTACCTGCCTGGCTGCCTTGGGCTGCTCGGCACACATTTCCCACTCTCTCCCAGAAGCCGGAGTGGCTGTCGGTAGAAATAGCTTGTTTGATACGCTTTTCTCCATCATCATCCCTTTTATGTGTCGGGCTCTGCTGTCCTCTTGCCTCTTGCTTGGTCCAAGATACAGTAAAGCAGACACACATCTGAAAAGGGAACTGTTGCATTCTGGAAACATGACTTGGGCATGTTTGTTTTCCATCTGTGCAGCGTGTGTGAGTGAGCGTGTGTATATGTGTGCGTATATGTATGTGTGTGTGTGTGTGTGTGTGTGTGTGTGTATGTATGTGTGTGTGTGTGTGTGAGAGAGAGAGGGAGATGGATGGCACTTCCCCAGTCACTGCTCTGCTTGCTGTCATGGAAAGGGGTCACCATCTGTGGAAGAACTAAGGCCGGCTCGTCTACCTAACTTATTCATCACAATGTGTCTGTGTTGGCAAGTGCCTCTTCTCCATTAATCTGCAGCAGACAAACAGTCTGGTCTTTTCAAGTAGTCCTCGCACACAGACTTCAATGAGCTAAGTTGTTCAATGTCTTGTTTGTATTTGCTTCAGATCCACTTCCTATATTGCTGTAGGGGAGAACACCATGTCTGCATGACGAAAGCTTATTTCAGCTTGGTACTCTCTCACTGCTGTTAATGACATGAAGTTCTATATGACCAAACTGCTGACTGTTCCTAAGGTGATGGTAAGGGATAATGTATTGTCTGCCGGTCATTATAGGAAAATGATGCTGAAGGCAGAGGGGTCTTGATTCTAGTGGTGTATTCAAAATATTGATACGGCAATATATTGTTGCAGGCCTCTTTATGATTCACGTATTAATATGGAGGCATCAGTATCGATGTTTCATATTCATTCATCATTCACTGGAGCGTCTCTGACCCTGCTCCTTGCTGTGCAATGTGCTGGTTCAGGCAGGAAAGGCTGGTTTCACTGCCAGCCAAATTCAGGGCTCAGATTTGGGTGCATTTTGGATTTCATAAACAACAGGAAAAGCCGGATCTGGACATGACACACACAGTATGCAAACATTGCCGAATGAAAGTTAAGTACTCCGGCAATAGTACAAATTCTGCGCATTCACATAACCCGACATCACGCTGACATGCCGGTAGCAAGGAATTCTAGTAGTAGCAAGCAGAGTAGCCATTACATGTGACGGGTGGACGTCGAGAGCAACACAGTCCTACATAACGCTAACATGCCACCACATTTCTCCAAAATGGGATATGGTTTCACACGTACTTCAAACCAGAGTTATTACTGGAAGTGTTTGATGAGTGTGAGATTAAAGACAAAGATCCAGTGTTAGTCAGGGACAACGCCACAAACATGGCTACTGTAGCAGAGCTTGCTAAATGAATGCCTGTGAGATGCTGCGCTCATACGCTAAACATAGGAGAACAATGTGCCCTTAAGACCACTGCAGTTTCCAAGCTGTAGGGAAGGATTCGACAGATTGTTTCCTTCTTCAGAAAGAGTACACTCACCAGCCATATCCTCCAGGAAAAGCAAAAGCTTCTTAACTTACCCAAGCACAAACTAATGACGGACACACCCACCAGATGGAACAGGGCATTTGATATGCTAGAGCATTTCTTAGAGCAGCAGCCTGCAATCTGTGCCACACTGCTCTCCTCTGAGGTGCGCAAGAATGCCAAGGAGCTGTGAACTTTATCAAAAGCAGACCTCTCTAATGCCGAAGATGTTGTCAAAACCCTGCGGCCACTTAAAGTTGCAACTCTTGTAATGTCTGAAGAGAAAAGACCCACAGTATCCATCATTGCCCCTTTACACAGCACTGTGGAGCAAACTAATGACAGGGATAATAAAAGACATTACAAATGCATTGGCACAAGACCTGTGGAAGAGGTGTGCCAACAAAACCTTCCTTCAGATGGCCTCAGCTCTGGACCCATGTTTTAAGGCAGTGCCCTTTATGCCAGAGAAAGAAAGAGATGATGTCTTTGCCACAGTTGGTGAAAAGACTCCCTGAATAATTTGTCAGTGCATTTCCTTTCCCACTGATTATGGTGAATCTGCTGAGGTGAACTCGAAGGTTATCCGTCACCTGACTTGCTGTGCAAAGAGCGAAGGAGTCTATAAATTGTTTGTTCACCCTTCACTTCATCCTTTGCACTCTTTGCCAATACACCTATCTGTCCACGTCCAGGAAGCAACTCTGTGTGTGTCTTCACGTTAACATGAGTGGTCAATTTAGATTTTGAATGTTTTCATTTTTATGCATTTTGTGGTAGCGTAGCCAACATTGTCTCTGGTGCTTAACCATTTGACCATCTACCTTAACTGTTTAGATATGGCCCACTCACTCGTATTTATATATGCTGAATAGTATTCTTAGTGCAGCTACTGAATTGTATTTTCATGTCTCATGCTACTTGTATTCACATGCTTCTCATTTTCCCAACCTGTAATGTTGTATTGAGCACTCAGTTATCAAAACTGTATCATCTCTTTGCTTATTTTTTGGTGCAGCACACTGAAACAAATGCCTGTAAGGAATTTATAAGACCAGTGAACTGTGGAAGTAGAAACAGAAAACATCAAAAAACAAGTCAAAGACAAAATAAAGCTATTGGTGTTGCATCAAACCCTGCCTTCTCCCTCGCCTACTGCCAAGCTCTGCTCCTCGCCATTGACGTCTTCTGACTGAGACTCTGCTTGCTCACCACACACACTCACTCACCCCTCAACCAAATTACTCTACAGTTCCTTCAGTTGGAGGAGAGGCAGCTTGAATATCAGAGGCTAGTATTTTTATGTTACTGCTGTTTTTTAATGACTTGTAAATGCATGAAAACTACATAATGCATATGACTATATAATACTACATATGACAACAACATAAATGTTTTTATTTTGTATCTCAGAGGAAGACTAATGATGAAAATGACCATGAGCCTAATGCGGTTAAAGGACAGCTTGAAGATGATCCCACACAACTCCCACCCTGCAAAAAGAACTGTGCTCTATCAGATTTGTTTGCAGAGACATTCTGGCTTTCAAAGCGACAGGACAGTCACACCACTCCCACTGATCAGGTGATGAGGGAGATCAGGTGATGGAGATCAGGTGATGAGGGAGATCAGGTGATGAGGGAGATCAGGTGATGAGGGAGATCAGGCGATGAGGGAGATCAGGCGATGAGGGAGATCAGGCGATGAGGGAGATCAGGGCACATAGGGAGTCAGAGCCATTCAAGTTGGTGGCGACAGCATGAAGGTGCCTAACCTCCTCTGTCTCATCTGGCCAGAACATACTCTGTGTTCCAGGTACAAGTGTGGTAGCAGAGAGAATATTTTCCACTGCTGGTAACATAGCTACAGATGAGAATAGTTAAAGTGTTTTAAAACCAGATCATGTAGATCAGCTGTTGTTCTTGCCAAGGTGCCATTAGAAATAGATTAAAAGGCAACTATTTTTGCACTACAGGCTTGTGAAGGCCATGTTAAAATTATTTAGTTTTATCTTATTATATTTTTATATTTAAGTTATTTGGTTTCTTGTTTATTTTTATTTTTTATATTTTTATCTCTATAATTTTCTTACTACTGCTGACGGTAAGTTCAATCGCAGCTATATAGTTATTGCACTACAGGCTCATAAAGAAGGCCATGTTTAAATCACTGAATTTAGTTATGTTACCATTATTAAAAAGAGGCAGCATTACATTGTAACTGCACTGCAGTCTGGCATTTTTGCTATCCACCATAATAAAAATATCATTCGGGTATACATATGACTGTGTTCTTAAAAATGTATGTAATGTTAAATATCGGGATACACATCGGGATACACCCGTTTTGTGGCTTCCGTGGATAAACAAATAGTTAACAACGCAACTTGAACTTATAACATTCTTTAGAATGCAGCTGGTCTTTCAATGAAGTTCTATTGTGATAAGTGAATGGTCTCTACTCACAGAATGAGAAGTAAGTGATAACAGCCAATGAGGCTACTGCTATACAGAATTAATGAACAAGGCGGAGTCAAATAAATCCGCCACCAAGTTAATTTATTCCGTTTAACAGCACACCTTGAAGGCCATTATCCTGCTCATCTCCCGGTTGCAAGGAACAGCCGTCAATTTAAAACAGAAAAGCTTGCAGCTCCGTTACAAAGAAATCTGTCCAGTTGCTGTACTACTTTCTTTTTGTAGCACCTCTAGACCTCTACTTGGTTCTAATGGGGCACTCCTAGGTCTTCTTACAAACCCAAACAACTGCATTAATAGTTTTGTCTTCCCCTCTAATGTGTGTACTATATGTCTCAGTATGTGCCTAATAAACTCTTTTCTTTAACAATATGAAATAGCCTATGCGTTATTTACATAAACCCTTTAAAGATCCTAATAATACTTAGAAGACCACTTCTTAAATGTTAAATAAAAATGTTTACTTCATAAAAAATGTTAAATGTTAATTTAAAAGTTTTTAAATCAAAAGTATAAATTATTAATGTTTTAACATATAACACAGAAGACATATTCCGTGAATACCTTTAAAAAGGAAATGAAATTATACCTTTGAAATTGGCACTAAGCCTTGTAGTGGTTGGCTACATTAAACCCATTCAAATTCAACCATTAGCACACAATCTTACTGTAACGTAAATGCACAAATGAAACCTGTGGGTCCACGCACACACTCACACACACCTCAGTCCCAGCCGGCAACTAAACTCAGTCCCAACCTAAACATAGCAGGCCTGAAGCCATGCGCGAGTTCGGCGTAGCCCAAAACAAATGGCTGCTTCACTCATGAATGAAAGAAATTAAAACTGGGTACCTTAATCCAAATCGCTCGTACGGTGTAGTTCACTTCATCGACGATGTCTGCAGTCTCTGCAGCAATGACAGCCGACATTACGCCGTGGGTATGAAGTCTGAAATCTCAAAGCCGTAGAAAGAATCAACGCATTTCTCCAGCAGGTAGCAGTAGTTAGAACTCTCCTTAAATGCACTTAGCATATCTAACTTAAAATGCTTTGTCAAGTTCACTCACGTTAACTCTACCAACCATTAAGCTTGCATAGTCTCTGCGGGATAGTTCTGTTGCACATTCAGTCCGAATAAAGAACTAATGCAGGTCTCATACATTCAAATACGTTCGTCACGTTACTTTTACTCTACAATGTACTGAGTCTTCTCCTTTCCCGTGCGGTATGTGACCTTTAAACTCTGTATTACTCCAGTACATACAAATGTGATAAAAATAAAATACATTTTGCATTCAAGCATCGAAATAATGAACCCGACACCATAAATTTCACTTCTCTAATGAAATGAGTACATTAGAAATTCAAATACTGTTGCACATATTAATTTTGATATGTAAAGCTAGCACGCAAAACTACAATTCCCATCTTCGTGTAAAAGTAAGCTTTTTAGTCCAAATGAGTAATTATGAACTACATCAAATGTATCTTTTAATACTAATCCATGCATGTGGCTTCCAACACGCTACATTTTCAACGGTGGTTATGATAATAACAATTGATTCCATTGTTTCTGACTCAGTAAACTGCCGTTGACTATGGTTGTTATACTGCAGTTACCGTTTAAAATAATGTATATGTAGAATGGTCCAGACCTACTTCATTGGTGTGTGTTATACAGAATTAACACACACCCTACCAGCCAGTCAGAAAACAGTATTCCATTTCTCCGGGTGATAAGCAGATTTGAATCTGAAGCAAAAATCCATTGCCATTGACAGCAGTCATTATGCTTCTGCAGCTTTCATTATACAGAAATGACTGACCTCTGAACGTTGGGAAGGCTCTGAACAAGGTGAATGGAACCTCCTGCAGCATTCTGGAGCGCTGTATAATAACATGAATTTAATTGAGGGTATCATCTTCTCTTAAACGAGTTCTCTTAAAACTGTCTCAATGTACTTGCCTGCCTAATTGGAATTCCATTGTATGCTGTGGTTGTCTCTGGTCTTTTAGTTTCCCAGGCATGACATGTTTGATGGAATAAAAATGCAAACAAACGTGACCTGTTTGAAATAATGCAAACGATGCATGTGATGCTTAGCTTTGCTCTGCCTATCAGTGAAACAACACCTTTTAGTATAGCTTCAGATTTAAAAGACTGTTGCAAATCGCAAAGCCAAGTTATTTCTTAACAACATAACAGAGAATTTTCCAATTTCCTACAACAAATAACAGGACGATGCCAGCCGAAATAGACAAGCCAGTCATCTAATTAGATTCAGAAGTCTATAATGAATGGGTTCCTTGTCATGCCATCAATATACCTGGCAAGAGAAGGATCCCACTTCCCACCTCACCACCCTGCTAGTTGAAGAGGAGTGAAAGACACCCAATAAAACAAACTGAGGAAATCTAATTATGAGCCTGTGGCATTAATTATAACTTTGAACAACACAAGCAAGCGCACACACACACTCCAGTGAGTATTCCACTGGGTTCTGTGGCAATCCAAACATCACATCTCCACGAGGAGGGAGCTGTACAGGAAGATTTATTTATTTTTTTTATTAATTTAATCTGCCTCTCTCTGTGTAGGTAAATCCACATGTCTCTGGCACCAACTCTGTGTATATGCTTATAACTTTAACAATGTGCTTCCAACATAAACAATGTGCTAATAACATAAACAATGTGCTTATAACATCCATCTGCCTGTCTGAGAGTGCGTCCGTCTGCCTGTCTGTACACATGGGCAAATCCGCATTCCACTGCTATCAAATCTGTGTGTATGCTTATAACACAAACTATGCATTTATAGCATAAATGATGTGCTTATAACATGAACTGTGTGTTCATAACATAACTAATGCTTATAAGATCCATGTGACAGTGAGTGGCTCCAACAGTCCACCAGGGCCAGTGCTGTGTGGGGTGTTTTTAACATAAACACTCAATCTCGAGGGTGATAAATGACTTCTGAAACTTTTAACTACACTTCCACTACACTCTAGAAAGAGCAGAGATATGAAAGATATAAAAATAATTATATAGAAGGTGTGGTCTATTCAAATGGGTATGAGGGGCTGCATAACTAATAGCTCTTCTTTTGAGATTGTAGAATTCATGTCCATAGAAGTTCATATTTTCACAAGAAATAAAGCATTTGTAATTCCAAATGCAAGTTCATCAGTCACTCATGTCGAGCATGAAATGACATATTGAAACAGCATCAAATAACACTATTTCAGGCACAAATTACATAGCAAAACTATTTATTGAAGCGCAAACAAGACAATCTACATTTCCAGTTGCTGCAGTAAATCTGCAGTCTATTCCTCCACACAAGGCTTAACTTAAGTTAAGGTTCCTCATGAGCAGTCTAAACTTAAAGCTTCCTTAACCTTTCTTGAACTGTTAAAAATCATATCATGCATCCAATGTAGATCTACAGTATTTTGATTATAATCCTAAATCATATAATACATAGTATATATTATACATATCTCTTGTATTATTTAATTTGATTTTAGTCATTATTTAATGATGTGGACCGGATATGGCTGCTGAATAAACATGGAGTGTGTGTATGTGTGTGTGTGTGTGTGTGTGTGTGTGTGTGCTGGGATCATACTATTTGTCTGCATAAGGCAAACATCTCCAAGAGCTAGCCACATCTACAATCTATTCGTACGGAGCATGTTCAACTCAAAGTATTCCTCTCATAGATGCCTGCTGTCTGTGGTCTTTGCAGGCGTGGTCGGACGGTCCAACAAGCAGCCTGAGGAACACTAGCACCATGTCCCCTAATGAGGCCTGCAATGCACCTCATTACTTTATCTAATCAGGTGATTAGGGTTTTAATAGACAGCACTGTTCAACTGCTCTAGCAGTGGTCAATTACTGTAAGATGACGAATCTGCCAGCTCCTCTCTCTCTTTCTCTTTCTCTTTCCATCTCGCTCTCTCTGTCTCCACCCCTCCCTTTCTTTCTTTTCTCTCCTTTCTTTTCTCTCCATCTGTCTCTCTCTGCCTATTGCTGAGACATATGCAGTGAAATGAGTTTGCTGGAAAGCCCTTGAGAGGAGAGGAGACAGTGCCGGGCTCAGCAGCTTGGTCATTATCATGGAAATGTGTGTGAGTGAAATGTGTGTGTATATGTGCGTGTGTGTGTGTGTGTGTGTGTGTGTGTGTGTGCGCGTGTGTGTGAGTGAGTGATAAAAGTCTAAACATGTTTCCGGTCGTCCTCCCGTCCTGCAACATTTTCTCCATAACAGCCAATTACTTGAGAAGAAGGAAGCCAGAATGTGTGTGTGTGTGTGTGTGTTTGTGTGTGTGTCTGAAATGTCATTCCGTTCCTCATAATTCAAAAACACATACACAATCACACACACGCACACACACACAATCCTGTCTCAGTCCTCTGCACTCCATGGGTCCTCATATCAAGTTTTTAATAGGTGTAATCTGTACACTAAGAACCCAGAGCAAGTATGTGAGTGTGTGTGAGTGTGTGTGTGAGTTAGTGCCAGGTGAAGCCAACGATGAACCTGGCCACTCATCACTGCCCACTCTGCGTATTCACAGATACAGACACTTATTTGCCTTTCCTTGAAACCTGTAAGTAAATACCCCTCAGTCTGATCAATCAATTACTGCGCCTCCGCAGTGGTCTCACAAAAGACTTATTAATTATATACTTATTAATTAATTATAAAGACTTAATAACAGGCACCATGCAACTGCATGTCCTCACTAATTAAATTAAAGGCACAGTCCATGATTCTGATGAAATATCAGATCTGAACTCAACACTGATATTTTTAAATATAATTTAGTGCTTTTTGAGTCCTGTGGGAGTGAGTGAGATAATAGGGAATGGAAATGACCTTTGGTTTGTATGAGCTTTGAATCTGTGTATTAGTGGACAGTGTAGGACATAAGGCATTTCCACTGTGTTATGCCTCACTGCCTCCTCTGCGGTCCTAAAGAGACATGCTGATTGGCTAAGATGGTGTTCGGCTCAGTTTCTTTTATACGTGCTGTGATTATACATTTCTTTTTTCATCAACTCGATTTGCTGAAATTGACCAAAAAATGTATATTGGCCAAGAGTTGTGGACCTGACCTTTAAAGCACCGATGTTAGGTAAACAGAGCCAAAGCCACACACACACACACACACACACACACAGGTCTCAGCAGCACATGACACCACACCTCCTCAGCTGCTATAAATCACTTCAGCACCATGGACAGCAGTCCAGGAAAGCCCTAAGCACCTGACTGGTTCAGCATTTAGCTGATGCAGTTTATAGCACTGAAACATTTAGAAGCTGCCTTTACTCAGCGTGCCTTACGCTGCAGCTGACTTTTATGATGTCTCAGTCTTTGCGCTCCTTGGGGATCACACCCATTACTATGCCCTTGTCAGCATCTTGCTTACCAGCCAGCTGAGCTGGAGAGACTCTGTTTGTCTTTGCTGAACTCTACTGCATCAGCCACTCTGTAAATGCATAATAATGTACACTGGATACATTGGGGTTTTGTCAAGTTGCCTTGGCCCTGAATGGGTGTGAGGTTTAAGAGCCAAATGTGTCCTGATGAGACTGGGATTGAGCGCTGTAAAGTTTCAGGACCCTGGACAGCAACCAGCTGCTGTGAATGGCCTTAGCGCTGCAGTCAGCAGAAAGCAGCCTAATTGAACAGCATTAGCAGAACACACACACACACACACACACACACAGAGAGAGAGAGAGAGAGAGAGAGGCTAATTTAAACAGCATCAGGTGCAGAGGGAGGAGACACATCTGGCCTCACTCTGGGCTACGGAGACAAAAAGGGCTGGATTACCCAACACAGCACACAGCAGCCTCCTTACCTCTCAAACACACACACACACACACACACACACAAACACACATGCACACACACACACACACGCACACACACACACACACTTCTGCCCCAGCCCATCCACTGTCAGACACGATGTGTGAGTATATGTGAGTACAGGTAAAACATAAGAGCTTGGCAGCCTCTTGACATGATAAGAAGAGCAGGACTCCAATGCAGCGTGGATTTTAATTTCTCTGACTCTTGACTGGTGTACTGTACATTACTCTATACATTTTAGTTTCTCAGGAATGACTGGTGGACTATACATTACTCTATACATTTTAGTTTCTCAGGAATGACTGGTGGACTCAATACATTACTCTATATACTCTAGTTTCTCAGGATTGTATATATTATATTAAATTTCCTGATGTTGCACAGTACTTGTGGAATGAGTGGTATGAGAGAAACACAAAGCCTGAGACCAATGGAAGTGGTCATTACATTTTTTAGAGGTCATTATCAATACATTGGAACCTTTGAAAACTGGAATAGCCCACTGAAGTCAGTGGAATTCTCCCCAGCATTCTGAGAAGGTGTAGAATAGACACACATAATGAACAACGGCAGCAGCCCAGATGGTGACCTCACTGGATTCCACCTGTTGCCGTGGTGCCCAGTCTGAATGAGGGCAGCGAGGACGGGGAGGAAGAGTTTGGCCTGACCCAGGGGGGAGCACTTAGGGACAGGAGTTAGCAGTCTCTCAGCGAGAGCCACTCCATATTCCTGTCCATATTTATGTCTGGAAAATGCCACTCTAATCGCGCTGACATGCTAAACATCCTATAAAATGTTGACCTTTGGAAACTGCAATTGCTTGATATTTGCAGTGGCGAGTAAACTGCTGTTACAGCACAGTGCGCTGTGAGGCAAAATCAATGTTCCGTAGGCCTCCAGCCATTTCTGCTGTCCAAACAACAAGGCAAAAGAGGTCAGGGTGAGGCTCAGAGCCAAGGCTACATGGACAAGAGTAGTTATCATAGAGTCAAAATAAGAGTATTTAACACTGAGTCAAAGTTAGAGTATTTAATACAGAGTCAAAGCTAAAGTATTTAACACAGGCTGAAAGCTAGAGTAATTTAACACAGAGTCAAAGCTAGAGTAATTTAACGCAGACTGAAAGCTAGAGTAATTTAACACAGAGTCAAAACTAGAGTAATTTAACACAGACTGAAAGCTAGAGTAATTTAACACAGAGTCAAAGGTAGAGTAATTTAACACAGAGTCAAAGGTAGAGTATTTACTACAGAGTCAAAGGTAGAGTAATTTAACACAAAGTCAAAGGTAGAGTAATTTAACACAGAGTCAAAGGTAGAGTAATTCCTCTTGCCAAAACAAACTTTGGCAAGAGGATTTAACACAGGGACAAAACAAGCATGAGCAAGAGTATTAAGACAGAGTCAAAGCTAGAGAATCAGAGTATTTAATACAAAACAAGAGTCAAAGCTAGAGTACTTAATACAAAACAAGCTTTTACATCTGCCCTCTTATGGACCTTTTTGTTTATCTCGTATCTCTTAGTTGTGAAATAACTGTATTAATGTGTTGAACTATATCCCCATTTTATAATCTCTAGTGTTTATTTACTGTATGTCACAGCCAACAGACTCTAATCAATATTACATCAGAGGTGAATCAGATCTCCTGTTATCTATGATGGCAACCCACTTAAAGGAAGGACTTTCCCCTTTAAACAAGTCATCTTAAAGACTATCTTAAATATCATATCATAAATCTCACCATAAATTATGGACCAAAAATTCTACTCTCAGAGAGTGTGCTGACAGAGTGGAGCTGAGGCATATTTCAGTCATTGTAAAATGAAGCACACATGCACACACACACACACACACATGCACACACACTACACATTATCTCTCTCTCTTGCTGTCTGTGTGTCTCTCTCTCTCTCTTCTGAAGCTCAGATAGTTGGTTTCAAAGCGTCTGAAGGACAGATGCATTTCAAAGCGTTTGAGGATCAGTGGGTATTACTGTAAGACAGGATCCATGAAGGAGGGGGAGGAAGAGAAGGATGAGGAAGAGGAGCAGTTTGCCTGCCCCCGGCGTCTCTGCTGCGTTTGTCTTGGGCAGCATACATTGAGAGCAGCTTTTCTCCTCTGCGGGGACGCGACTCCCCTGGGCGATCTCCCCCAGTTCCGTCCTCCATCACCGCGCCGGAACAGCTGTTCCGTTTGACCTTCTCGCTCCGATCAAAGAGCTCTGCTTTGTCTCCCATTAATATCAAATGATGAACATCCATTCCTCTCCACCACCCCCGCTTGTGCCTGCCAGGTGGAGGCTGCAGGTACACAGACACAGCAGCCAACTCAGAACCAGACTAGGCCCAGAGGGTCTGGCCCAGCGCTGAACCGGGTCTAAACCGTTCCACCCTTAAGGACTCTACTTGGGGGACTGATATTTTTCTTCTTCCTCCCTGTGACCTCTGACCTTATGAATGGAAATGAAACGCGTTCTAGGCCTATTTTTGCATGATTGAGAGCTCATATGTTGGTATGGAAGCACAAACATGTAATTCGGGTGTTTTGAGAGTGTTTTGTGATTTTAACAGAAAGTGTTAAAATGGCCGTGTGAGGGGCACGTCATTGCACCGAAACAAAATGCTAAATTTTAAACTAAATGTTACAATGATTAAATAGCCCTTTTGTATCAGCAGAATTACATGCCTGCACACTGGTGTCGTTTAGTTGAAATCACAACAATGCTTTTAGTTGAAATTACAAAAATGAACTTTCTCAAAACACATCCAGTGGATGTGATTGTGCCACCAACTCAACATATCAACTCCCAATTATCCAAAAATAGCCCTAGAAAGCATTTTACTCCGGACTTTTCCTTGAAAATGGAAAATTGTTAAAAGCAGTCACAATGAGCTACTGTGACTGAAGAACCCTGAGGGCAAACGGAAAGTTCCGGAGAGATGTTGACTTGAGGTGGTAATGCCGATTACACCCTTCCATTTCTGTCACAGCCCTGCACTTTAAGTGCTCTATTGCTTAAGTGCTCTGTCAAACCCACTCCATGTCCAATATGTGTGTGTCTGTGTGTGTGTGTGTGTGTGTGTGTGTGTGAGAGAGAGAGAGAGAGAGAAAGAGACTTCTATGTGCACTGATGCAGTGTTTATCACCTAATTAATTTGGTCTCCTAGGCGATGGAGAACCCTCCCAGTGCCCAGTGTATTGCTGAGTAAAAATGGCAGGAGATGGAAATGGTTCTGCAGACCTAACAATGGCAGGAGATGGAAATGGTTCTGCAGACCTAACAATGGCAGGAGATGGAAATGGTTCTGCAGACCTAAAACCTAGATGAGCTCAAATGGGAAGCAGAGAGCACTCTGACGGTTATTTCTTAACAGTCAAAAGGTCATGGCAAGTAAATCTGTATTGAGTATAGGGTGTATAAGGAGATACAGTAACATATTACAACATGCATGGACTGGATATGTGTGTGTGAGGTTCTGTCTGTGTTTTTCTCTCTTGGTTCTAGGTTCTCTGTGTTGGTTCTTCTGATCCCCTGTTGTATGAGTGTGATGAGGCTATTTTTTGTCTACCACTGTCCAAAAACATACAGACTATACAAAGATGACAGTGTTTATGTGTTCATGTGTGTGTCTGTGTGAGATTTATTAAGTGAGTCTGTGCGGTAGAGTGACAGTGTGTGTGTGTGTGTGTGTGTGTGTGTGTGTGTGTGTGTGTGTGTGAGAGAGAGAGAGAGACAGAGAGAGTGTGTTTGTTTATATATGAATAAATGGCCATCTCTTTGAGTGTGTGTGTGTGTGTGTATCAGATACCCTGCCTGTAGCTAGTAAATAGCTACGATGTTTGTGTGTGTGTGTGTGTGTGTGTGTGTGAGTGAGAGAGAGAGAGAATCTGGCTGGATAAAACTAGAGGAATTAGCAGAAGGAAATGAAATCATTTAACTTGAGATGAACTTGGGATGCTGCACCAATTAGTGCTGCTTACAGAGTTGCACTCATTTAGCCTCCCAGGACCTCCATCTCTGCAGGGGACTTGATTTGAGGGCCTCTCTCTCTCTCTTTCTCACTCACACACACACACACACACACACACACACACACACACACACACACACACACACACACACACACTCTTCTAAGTTTGCAAAACAAACTGAAAACACAAATAGAATATTTTACTTCCACAAATGCTTTCCATTCCATTGTTGACAGGATGGAGTGGGACATAGTCCACTGTCTGTTAAGTCCTCCCACTGACTATATCTGACTGGGTCTGCAGTAAACACTCTTAGATTTCAAATGTGTGTCCGTTTGCAGCATAACTGCAAACAGTCACAACACTGACTATTGTCACTGGCTATAATTGTTTGGGATTGTATAAATGTTCTCGAAAGAAGTGCATTGTTGACACTGGAAAACAGACTCAGAGCTTCAGAAGATAAGTCTAGAAACAGTGAGGACTGCAAGGCACACAATGCTCAGGCAGGGAAGCTTATTCCTTTGCTGTGTTCCTGAAGAGGAGAACAAAAAATCTGAAAACAAAGAGGAGATGTCTGCGATGTCTTTTGATTTCTCTCAACTTGGCCTTGTTTTCATTATGTGACTGCGTGCATTCAATTGCCTCATCACTTAACTCAAGCTTTCTTTTTCTGCTCTCCCTGCTCTCTTTGTCAATGATAATTACTTACTCTCAAAACCCAGTGTTGTTTTATCTTAAGCTGCAGCCACAATCACATTATATGCATCTTCTCCACCGCTCTTCAGAAATGCACAACTTATAAGAAATAGCAAGTTATCGCTCCTCTTTTCCATGTGAGTGGGAGTGTTGATGTAATTCTTGTTCTCCACTGAACTGCTCATTTGTTCAGAAATGCTGTTTAATAGTAGTTTCATATGATATAACAATCCCTTTACTTTATCAGTCGAGTTTCGATTAGAAGTTCTCTCTCTCAGACTGCTTAACTGGTTTAGGTTTTATTTCCACCATTTATTGGAGAGGAAATCCTGTTCAATGATCTCATTTCATCTCTACGAGTAACTCTCTCTCTCTCTCTCTCTCTCTCTCTCGCTCTGTGTGTGTGTGTGTGTGTGTGTGTGTGTGCCTTAGAACATGCTGCTCCTCATAACTTACAGTAGTAAGAGGCAATGCTGCAGGAGACTGTCATGGGAGGATCACTTACCTGCCAATAGCAGAACAATCCTCTTCCCACTCACCCCCACCACAGTCAGATCTAATACTGGGGGAGATGATGCCATGCACACACACACACACACACACACAGAAAAAAACCCTTCATCCAATGATTGACAATGACACGAGGACATGGCAGTGCTTCCGTCACTCCAAGGTTATGTGCTCATTAACCGAGATGGGCTGAGATCACACTGAGTGTGTGTGCACGGCACGCCTCCTGCAAACACAACCCAACAGGAAGGAGAGTCTCCAGGTTGTTTGCAGAGAGTGATGGTGCCCAGATCCTGTTCCACATTTTCCATTTCTAAGTAAGTAGAGTGTATGTTTAGTATCCTGTAAGTGGAGTGTAGGTTTAGTAGGTTTAGTATCCTGTAAGTGCAGTGTAGGTTTAGTAGGTTTAGTATGCTGTAAGTGCAGTGTAGGTTTAGTAGGTTTAGTATGCTGTAAGTGGAGTGTAGATTTAGTAGGTTTAGTATGCTGTGATTTCACAGCCATCTCACTCAACCATGATGAAGAGGAGAAGGCAGGGTGGCAATCTTAGGTTAACCAAAAGCATCATAACACTAATTAAAAAAGCCCTTTGTACAGGTCAGATGCAATTACAACTGATCCAGCATGACTAGGCACAGCCCAGTCTTTGGTATAGATTACTGAGCAGTACCAGGGTCCAGTCTTTGGTATAGGTTACTGAGCAGTACCAGGGTCCAGTCTTTGGTATAGGTTACTGAGCAGTACCAGTGACTCAGTCTTTGGTATAAGTTACTGAGCTGTACCAGGGGCCCAGTCTTTGGTATAGGTTACTGAGCTGTACCAGGGGCCCAGTCTTTGGTATAGGTTACTGAGCAGTACCAGGGTCCAGTCTTTGGTATAGGTTACTGAGCAGTACCAGAGACCCAGTCTCTGGTATAGGTTACTGAGCAGTACCAGGGACCCAGTCTCTGGTATAGGCTACTGAGCAGTACCAGGGGCCCAGTCTTTGGTAGGTTACTGAGCAGTACCAGAGACCCAGTCTTTGGTATAAGTTACTGAGCAGTACCAGGGGTCCAGTCTTTGGTATAAGTTACTGAGCAGTACCAGGGGTCCAGTCTCTGTATAGGTTCCTGAGCAGTACCAGAGGCCCAGTCTTTGGTATAAGTTACTGAGCAGTACCAGGGGTCCAGTCTTTGGTACAGGTTACTGGGCAGTACCAAGGGCCCAGTCTTTGGTACAGGTTCCTGAGCAGTAGCAGAGGCCCCCAGTACAGTAGAAGTAGTGCAATCCTTGTGTCTGTCTCACAAACTGGTCTGGCACAAATCTGACAGATGGCAACCAGCAAACTGGATTCATGATGCAGTCTTCAGCTTCTGGGGTCTTAGAGGGGGCAAGACTTCACACTCTTCTGTAAGGAAAACTGCAAGGTCAAAACAGATAAATAAATTATAAGAGATGCAGCAGGCCTGGCCACAATAGAGATGGCAAAGAGAAATAGACAGATTCAGCAAAGAAGAGAGGAAGAGAAAGAGAAGGAGAGAGAGGGAGAGAGAGGTTACAGGGAAGAACAAGCTATCAGTTGCTCGGGTCGTGGAATAACACACACACACACAATCTGACATGCTATTTCATAAGCACCTAAACACGCACACACACTGAGGCCCAGGTGGAGTAACAAGGTTTTGCAGTGAGTGGTAAAGACTAGTTCCCACTCTGTGTATTCAGTCTAATGTGCATATTGACAGTACTCAGGCAGCACTACTCAGCACTGTGTCAGGGTCATAAGGAAACAACATTACATTGACACCATTGATTCATTTGTTTTATTAACGTTTTTTTAACATTTACTTTCTAATCAAAAGCTACATACAAGATGGACATTTCCATTTGTAGAGTTTCTGCTTTGGGAATAAAGCTAGTAAACACACAAATAAATTCATAGTTTTGTTTATTACATGCCTCAGTAAATCATGATTAGATAATCAGATTACTAGTGACATTCGATGATTAGATTCCTGGTGGCATTGCTGTATTTAAAGGCCGCTGTCGCTAAGGTAGAGAGATATGAACACTGCTGGGGAGAGATATGAAGAAGTCCTCAAATCCCATGAAAATTACAGGTTTTTTTGAGGGTTAATTTTAACTCTGTGAGTGCGCTTGGGTGATGGATCTGCCACAGCAGACAATGCAGGTTACAGAGAATGTTCCAGAGGGTTTCAGAGATATCCATGTACACAGGTGATGATGATGATGATGATGATGAGGCTCAGTAGAGAAGAGCTGGGACAGTGGCTAGATCACATAGAAGACATGAATGAACCACACACACACACACCCACACACATGCACGCATGCACACATACACATACACATACACACACATGCACACACGCACACATACACATACACATACACACACATGCACACACACATGCACAAACACACACATACACATACACACACATGCACACACACATGCACAAACACACACATACACATGCACAAACATGCACACATGCACACACATATGCACACGCACACACACACACACACACACACACACACTCATCGCCTAAAAGATGAGAGGAGGCAAGCGTGCTGTGCTGCTGCTGAGATTTCAGATTTTTCAGTCAGTAGAATTTGGGACAATCCAGATTAGTGGAAGTTCACCAGAGAGTTAACCAGACGGACACAGATCAACACACACACACAGACAGACAAAACGTTTCAGGGGGCCCCATCTGGACCAGGCACTTCTCATCTCAGAGAGAGAGACAGAGATGGATAGAGAGAGCTAGAGAGAGAGAGAGACAGACATGAAATATGAGATGCCTCTCTCATGATCATTTTCTCATTCTCCCTGAAGTCATTATTGTCAGATGTGGGCCATGGATCTCATTCCATCTGGGATCAAAAGAGGATCAAAAGAGGATCCCACAGTGCTCTGCTCTAGGAGTGAGTTAGAGGCTTCAGTCTGATGCTGGCAAGTCTAAGACTTAAATTAGAGACAGACAGACAGGCAAGTAGACAGGTAAGAGGACAGATAGACAGGCGTCTATCAGATAGACAGGCAGCCAGGCATGTTCTCTCTCTCTGCACTGGGTTGAACCCCAGCCATTGTCATCCTGCACCTGAGAGACTGACAGACACACAGACAGACAGGTTCTCTAACCCTAGGTTCTCTCTTTCTGCACAGGGTCAAACCCAGGCCACAGTCGTCCCACTGTCAGATCTCAAGAGAGGATCTCAAGAGAGGATCTGTCAGCCAGGAATTAACAAGTTCTTTACTGACGAGACTGTCAGTAAGAGACTGTTCTTAAATACAACTCATTAAGAAAGTAAAACTAAGTTAACAAGTTTCATTTCATTTTATTTTAGCCTTTAGTGTGATTTGGCATACAATAATATTATATTGGGTACAAAATCTAATAGTGCTTCAGTCTTGTGTGTGCTGTGATGGACATATGACCCCTGGATTAGTGCCAGGCATGACCTTTAACCTTAACCCACTCCATGTAGTGCAATGATTATAAGTATGTCCATCTATATCTACCATCACTGACGTACTGCATGTGGTGGTACACTTCTCTGTTTGTCTGGTAGAGGTGTGAGTGTGTGTGTGTGTGTGACACAGTAATAAAAGTGATGGAGGAAAAAAAAAACACCTGCACTCTGAATGCCTGGTAAAAGTGAAAAACCCTAGTCTCTCTGTGTTCCCATGGTGATAACCCCACTGTGTCACTGTAGGGAGTGAGTCAGTAAAGTTTTCAATGACCTGTCATGGCCCCAAAGACTGTGCTGTGGCAACGGTGACCCTGCAGTGACACCTGTGAGTGTGCTGTGACCCCTGTTACTTTACAGTGACCCTGTAATACTACAGTGACATGTATGACCATGCAGTGACTCCTGTGATCAGATATTCTGATCTGAATCAGATTTATTGGCCAAGTGTACTTACATACAAAAGGAAATTGACTTCCAAAATATAGGCATGTAGTAATGTGCATTCAACAAACACTGCGGAGGTTTCGTGAATCAGAGGGCAGCAGAGTGAGCAAAGTCCCTATTCGTCTTGTTCAGAGGGAGCAGCTCATCCATTTTGCTAGGTAGGGACCGAGCGTTTGTGCATAGATGGAAGAGGCGTATGAAATCCTCACCAGAGCACCGGCCTGTCTCTCTCATCTGAGCTGCTCCTCGGATCAAAAGTTCTGAATTGATTAAACTAGGTGAAATTGTTTGTGGATGCTTGATAGAAAACAGATCCTGTCTGGTGAAAGTAATCTGGTTTGCATGGCTAGTTTCCACAAAAGTAAACAAAAACAACACAAGTTGGAGACAGTGTCGTACCAACACAAGTTAGAGAGAGTTTCGTACCAACACAAGTTAGAGAGAGTGTCGTACCAACACAAGTTGGAGAGTGTCGTACCAACACAAGTCAGAGACAGTGTCGTACCAACACAAGTTAGAGAGTGTCGTACCAACACAAGTTGGAGACAGTGTCGTACCAACACAAGTTAGAGAGTGTCGTACCAACACAAGTTAGAGACAGTGTCGTACCAACACAAGTTAGAGAGTGTCGTACCAACACAAGTTAGAGAGTGTCGTACCAACACAAGTCGGAGACAGTGTCGTACCAACACAAGTTAGAGAGTGTCGTACCAACACAAGTCGGAGACAGTGTCGTACCAACACAAGTTGGAGAGAGTGTCATACCAACACAAGTTAGAGAGTGTCTTACCAACACAAGTTAGAGAGTGTCGTACCAACACAAGTTAGAGAGTGTCGTACCAACACAAGTTAGAGAGTGTCGTACCAACACAAGTTAGAGAGTGTCGTACCAACACAAGTCGGAGACAGTGTCGTACCAACACAAGTTAGAGAGTGTCGTACCAACACAAGTTAGAGAGTGTCGTACCAACACAAGTCAGAGACAGTGTCGTACCAACACAAGTTAGAGAGAGTGTCATACCAACACAAGTTAGAGAGTGTCGTACCAACACAAGTTAGAGAGTGTCGTACCAACACAAGTCGGAGACAGTGTCGTACCAACACAAGTTAGAGAGTGTCGTACCAACACAAGTCGGAGACAGTGTTGTACCAACACAAGTTAGAGAGAGTGTCGTACCGAGGCGGCCGTCTGCAGTTCCATCTTGGGCTAGAGTTTGCTGTGACCCCTGTAAATGAGCAGTAACCCCTGTGACCCTGATCTGACCCCTGTGAGTGTTCTGTGACCCTTTCTGACTGTACTGTGCTGTACTGCTATGTGCTCTTGCCACAGCTTCCTTCTTTCCTGTCTCTCCGCTCATCTCAGGTGTTCAACAGCCCCCCCCCCCCCCCCATACACACACACACACTCCCGCTCTCATCCTCTCCCTCTCTCTTTCTCTCCCTCCCTTCCTCTCCCCATCTCTTTTCTCTTTTCTCTCTCCCCTCCTCTCTCCCTGCCTCCCTCTCTCTATCTCTCTCTACCGTGTGCCATGGATTGAGGTTAAAGCAGGAGGAGTGACTGACTCTAGCTGACTCCAGCCCCTGTTGGAGGAGCTATCAGACAGGCAGGCAGGCAAGGCAACAATCAGCACCATCTGCTTGCCCAGGAGCACAAGCCGCTCCCACACACAGCACATTAAACAAGGAGATCACCAGGCACATCGGGCCTTCAAGGCAGCTATGGAAGAAATGAACCTGAGAGAATACAACAGACTTTTGAACACACTGGAGATAAACACACACACACACACACACACACACACACACACACACACACACACACACACACACATGTGCTTTAAAAGCTTTTTGCATGACAAGGCATGTTTCATAGTCAGGTGACATGTTGATTTGATTCCAGTCCAAAAACCAGAGGAAGAAATAGAAACTCAAAGTCAATCCTGAAAACACAGTCACTTCCAGAAAGTGAGAGGAACCATTTCAGCGTAGTTCCTGTTCTACATGTTCTTACTGCACATCTGCAAAGAACTAGGGTATAATTAACTAGAATGCAGCCACAATAGTCTGTGTGCACAGGGCTGATGGTTGGGTGTCCAAATTTGAGGGGATCGGTGTAGCTGCACCAACAGTGGCATATGTCTGTTGGCTTATTTGTGTTGGTGGGAACAAGTGCAAATTTGTGATCACGTCCCATATGAGATCGCTTCACCCTTATAGAGTGTGTGTCTTGTGCTTAAGAAGCTATTGTGTTTATGCTAATAGATTTCCATCCGTGCTTATCTCCCTCTCAACCTCGGCACGTGCTGCAGGGGATGACCAGGCGCGTGCGCCAATTGTGGGCGCCGTCGTCTTCGCCGCTGATGAAACACTGACTTTGTCTGTTTGCTTGCGCTGCTTTTCCACGTACAAAGCGAACATCGCTCCGAGCGCCAGGCCGCGGCCGCCTCAATAATTCATGACTTGTCACTGTGAATCACTGCTCGCTCCTCTGCCGACATCGCCTGGATCATTCGCTCGGCAAACGCCCCTAAATACCTGGCTTGTTTATCACAACAACAATTATAAATCCATATTGGCCCAAACACCTGTGGCGAAACGCAGCGACCCAGAAAAACTACACCTCCCCCTAGTCTCCGAGAATTAAATCTCAGGGATTCTAGTCACAACTGAAGACGGTGACAATACGTCAGCATCTTTTCAAGCCTGGACACAAAACAATTATAAATATCAGACCCGTGATTGAGGGAGCATAAAACTCTTGAATGCCTGCAGGCTTGGCAATGCTGTTGAATGCTGTGAATGAATGGAGCATGTGTGTGTGTGTGTGTGTGTGTGTGTGTAAAAACTGCTGTGTTTTCTCTTTATGTGAAAGCACACTGAGGATGAATTGAATTGGAAAAGACGTGTGTAGGAGGATCCATGTTAGTGCCTTAACATGCCTTCATTTCAGCCTTTGTGCTTGCTATGGAGATGGCCATTTCTATTGTGCTAGGTGTGAACATGGATATGATGGATGTATGTATGACGATGTGTGTGTGGTGTATGTGTGTTCATCTTGTTCAATGTGTATACAACTGTGACTGAGCGTTTGCCTTTTTCAGAGAGAGTAATGTCTGTGTGTTTACAAGAATTTCTTTTTATCTAGATGTGTGTATGTCTATGTGTGTTTGTGTGTGAGTGTGTGTATGCATACATTATGAGCTTAAGTGTGTGTGTGTGTGGGGGGGGGGGGGCTGTGAGTGGGTGAGTGTGTGTGTGTATATGTGTTTTCATCATCATTGTTGTGTGTATTGTTTGATTGCATGAATGTGTTGTGCTTGCATGCATGAAAGAGGATATGTAGCCAGATGGCTGTTGTGATGAGAGATCTTGCATTTACATGCGTCTGTGTGTGTGTGTGTGTGTGTGTGTGTGTGTGTTGTCTCCCAAGCATTTTTTCTGAGTCTCTCTTTCCCTTTGGCCTTCAGTGTTACACACACCACCTCACCTTCCCTCTTCACCCTGACACACTTCTCCAACCCTCCTTCATCCCTCTTTCCTCTCCTCTTTATTTCTCTCTCCTTTTTCCTCTCCTCTTCCTCCCTCTCTTCTCTCCATACTTCTCTCCATCCCTCTCTCCTCTTCACACTTCTCATCTCCTGTCCTCTCCATCTCTCTCTCCTCTTCACACTTCTCATCTCCTGTCCTCTCCATCTCTCTCTCCTTTCCTCTCTACAGATCATGGCCCTGCTGTTCTTCAATGACACATAAAATGTTGCTGATGCTGAGGTGTTTATTTCATTTACCCTAACTAATCTGAACCCCTTCCTCCTTCTCCTCCTCCACTATTGCCACGGTAACCTATTTCTTGCCAGCAAAACACTGTGGGTTTGAGAGCTCTGCATTACACCCAGGCTGTGTCTGCTCTTGCCTCCAAGCTTCTAGCACACATCATACCCACATCCTACTGCATCCATATCTGCAGTATTTGGGTCTCCTGAGGTAATGCTGTAATTGTTCATATAGTTTTGGCTCTGAAGAATAGAGCAGGTGAGCCAATGGTTCAGGATTTCATGTGACACAAGGCTTAGGGAAAAAATTCCAGCTGTTACTATGACTGTGTGTGTACACACAGTGTGTTCAACTCTGGGCTCGAACTCTCCCCTTGACTCGACCCCGAGACCTCACAACAACATCAGATCAGGAGTCGCGCATGCTAGTCAGTCGACCAAAAAACCCAGCCTGCCAGCCTGACTAGCAGGGTCTTGAGATGTTGTGAGGGAGGTTCTAACATCTGTGTGTAGGAGGCAGTGTGAGGTGTGTGTATAGGAGTCAGTGTGTCTGTGTTATGGGCAGTGTGAGATGTGTCTGTTGTAGGCAGTGTGTATGTGTGTGTGTGTTGTGTGTGTAGGAGGCTGTGTGAGGTGTGTATGTGTGTGTGTTTGTGAGTGTTGGGGACTGTGTGGATAGGTGATGGAGCAGAGACTGTACTCATTCATTTCACCACTATCGGCTTGGCCCTCAATGTCACTGTTAGGACAAAAGGTCTGCCTGGCTGGATCGGACACTGATTGATCAATAACTCGATCATGGCCTCAACTCACAACCCTGTTCTGGGCACAGATTGCAGCCGAACTTTAGATCAATACTTCACCCAGCAAAGGAAAGCAGAAAAAGACAAGTTTTAGCGTACAGACTGCAATGACTATTTATCTACCTGGTATGGGCCAACCCACATCACAGGCAGACTCTATGTGCCAACCCACGTCACAGACAGACTCTATGTGCCGACCCACGTCACAGGCAGACTCTATGTGCCGACCCACGTCACAGGCAGACTCTATGTGCCGACCCACGTCACAGGCAGACTCTATGTGCCGACCCACGTCACAGACAGACTCTATGTGCCGACCCACGTCACAGACAGACTCTATGTGCCGACCCACGTCACAGGCAGACTCTATGTGCCGACCCACGTCACAGACAGACTCTATGTGCCGACCCACGTCACAGACAGACTCTATGTCACGACCCACGTCACAGACAGACTCTATGTGCCGACCCACGTCACAGACAGACTCTATGTGCCGACCCACGTCACAGACAGACTCTATGTGCCGACCCACGTCACAGACAGACTCTATGTGCCGACCCACGTCACAGACAGACTCTATGTGCCGACCCACGTCACAGACAGACTCTATGTGCCGACCCACGTCACAGGCAGACTCTATGTGCCGACCCACGTCACAGGCAGACTCTATGTGCCGACCCACGTCACAGGCAGACTCTATGTGCCGACCCACGTCACAGGCAGACTCTATGTGCCGACCCACGTCACAGGCAGACTCTATGTGCCGACCCACGTCACAGGCAGACTCTATGTGCCGACCCACGTCACAGGCAGACTCTAGGGCAACAATCAGAACAGAGGAAAACTAGTAAACAAAACGCCATGTGTGAACTCAAAACTGTCCTTACATTGCTCAGACTGTTGCTTTGATCTTCACTGATGTTCCAGACATAACATGGCGTATCGCTATGGACTTATAGACAGAAACGACCCGAGGAAACCTCCTCTCACTCTGTTTTGTTCCCATATATCTGCTGTGTTCAGATACACCCAAACAAATAGAAATGGGAAATAGAGAATTCCCATTCGGCTGCTCTAAACAATGTGTGAAAGCAACTCATGAGTCCCACATCACTAAACCTGCCATGATCACAAAGCCATCATGGCTTCCACATCCCCAAACCTGACAAAATGAGTCACTGTTGCCCTGGATACAAGCCTTTGTGTCTGTACATCCCTCTCAACATCCTTCTTACCTAGTGTATTTACACAGCTCTTCTAGCAGGACACACACACAGCATCTCTACCAGAACACACACACACATACACACACACACACACACACAGCTTCTCTAGCAGGACACACACACATAGCTTCTCTAGCAGGACACACACACAGCATCTCTACCAGAACACACACACACACATACACACACACACACACACACAGCTTCTCTAGCAGGACACACACACATAGCTTCTCTAGCAGGACACACACACAGCATCTCTACCAGAACACACACACACACATACACACACACACAGCTTCTCTAGCAGGACACACACACACAGCTTCTCTAGCAGGACACACACACACAGCATCTCTTCCAGAACACACACACACATATACACACACACACAGCGCCTTGGGTTTACATGTACAGTTTTTTCCCATTGGGTTTAAATGTAGTCTGATTAACCATTAACCACCTGAATGACTGTTTACATGTCTCAAAGCATTCAATTGGGATTATCACCTCTGACATGTGCAGAAGTTCTGCATGTTCTGTTATTTCTAAAATGCAGAAGTTCACATAGCTCAGAGTATTCCATTGGGATTATCACCTCTGACATGTGCAGTAGTTTACATGTCTCAAAGTATTCCATTGGGATTATCACCTCTGACATGTGCAGTAGTTTATATGTCTCAAAGTATTCCATTGGGATTATCACCTCTGACATGTGCAGTAGTTTACATGTCTCAAAGTATTCCATTGGGATTATCACCTCTGACATGTGCAGTAGTTTACATGTCTCAAAGTATTCCATTGGGATTATCACCTCTGACATGTGCAGTAGTTTATATGTCTCAAAGTATTCCATTGGGATTATCACCTCTGACATGTGCAGTAGTTTCTCCTGTATTACCTTTTATTTGCATCCTGTATTCCCTACCTTAAACACACTATAGCCTGCTGCTGCGAGGAATCAAAGATGTTGATAAAACAGTTTGGTGACAAATGAACTTGCTTAAATCAGTACACAGAGGTCTATATCATGATCCACTGTTTATTATTATTATTATTTATTATTATTATTTTTATTATTATTATTATTATGAGACAGCAGCTGTCATTATGGCCACAAATGCATTCACTTTCCCCATCTTGGCAAGAGACATTGGCGTCTGAGTGAAACATGGAGGAATGCATTTACAACACCCCTTCCATTACTGAGGGAATGGAGCGCTGTGTTGAACAATGCGTGTACTGCACTCAGACTCTAAAAATAGAACGGAAATGTCAGAGTACTCTCGCTTTTTCATTTTGCCAGCTGACCAACTATTTAGCATTGCCAGTCTAAATAGCTGCATTGATTTCAATGCTATTCTGTCTGCAATGTAAGACGGATGTCAGGCAGACGGCTGAAAAAAGGCCCTGCTGTAATTGAGCCTTCAGGCCAGCTTCAGGCGTTGCAGACAGCAGTTGCAGAAGCAAACGTGTCGCTCAGACAGCTGCTATCCCAATAGAGGGCCTTCCACACCTCACACCTGCACACACTTAGACAGCCATGCCAATTTGCATCTCACTAGGCCAGTTCTCTGTGTGTGTGTGTGTGTGTTGAAAATCTCCATTTCAAATTGTATTGTTTCATGTCAGACTGAGCTGTTTACTGTCCAAATAATTCATAGTATTTCTAAAAATTAATAGGATTCATTTTCTCTGACAAAGGTCATCTTCTCATTTAACCGAGTTACTCTGAGGTGTCTGTACAACAGCAGTGGATGGTCACTGATGTGTATTTTTAATCCACCCTGCATCTGTCTCCCTAATGACGCAACCACAGACCGCCACAGCTCCTCACACACACACAAACACACACACTGCAGGTTAACTAATGATGGAGCACCATGCTAATGAGGGGCAAGGGGGTGGAAGGGCTACACCAACTCATCTGCATGTACTGGACAGTAACACAAACACTAGCAGGCCACAGCGTCAGTCCGATCTATCAGTTTACTATGTTGCCCAGCCAGATCTTTAGACAACCACCTATGGCTTGATTACCATATAATGTTGTGGGGGAATATTTAGAATTATGATGCTCAGCCAAAACCATGGACAAATTGTAGTCTGTCATTTATGGGAACTACTGACTGTACTTTTCCTGCTTTTCCGTGGATCTGCTGTGGAAGTTTTCTTCCTTGAATAACTATCACAAGGGAGTTTTTCCTTGCCCCTGTTCTGTCAGAAAACCGGACAGACAGGAGGCAGACCCAATAGCGTACGTTCTCAGACACAAGTTTATTGAGGATAAGGGAAAAGGGGGAAAAGTCCCAGGAGGTAGACTGAGGCACCGGAGCGCCTCGATGCGACCAGGCGGCTGCAGCAGAGACGCGCAGGGTAGGTTGACGCGCCGTTCGGAAAGGGCAGAGCTGAGCAGAGTCGAGGGACAGGCAGTTCTCCATGTTAATTTCTGTAAAGCTCCACGAGACAATTCTATTTTAAATGGTGCTGTAGAAATATAATGGAATTAAACAAAATTGAATCTGCAGAATACTGCACAATGTCTGTTTCCCCCTTCACTTTCTGAAATCCAAGCAGGTACAGAAAGTTCCTCCAGTGCTTAAGGGAGCAGAACATATCTGCAGAATAAATGGTACAACGTCCTTTTGTTCTACAGGTGTCTCTCTTTTTAACACAGGACCACTGTGGGTGTCTGTGTGTTTGTTATCCCCCGTCCTGTTTTCAAACAGGACTGCTGTCAGTGTTTGTGTGTTTGCTGTCTGGGAGGTGGTGGCATAGTGGTTAACCCGGTTAGCATGCTAGTAGACTGGAAATGGTGGGTTTGAATCCTGGCTGCCACTGTTGTGCCCTTGAGCAAAGCACTTAACCCTAAGTTGCTCTAGGGCTGGGGTCGACAACCCTGGGCACACATGCCACAACTGGCATGCAGAGGAATTTCCAGTGGCATGCTGACGATGATGCACAACCCTAATTATTAAACACGTTAAAAATGTTCAGACGTCTTCTAGGATGTCATTGGCTTTTGCTAGGCACACCTGCTCCTTTAGTTCAGCTACTCAATGGTAGTGTAGTTATATGGGCTTGTTTCTCAGAAGGACTGTGCTGTGTGCACATTGTGTTTTGAAAGTGTTATTTCTTCAACATCAAGTGTTAGATGTTATTTTGAAGCAAAGCATGAAAAGACTTTGAAGGATTAGGCAGACAGGGACAAATCAATCAGATGCGCAGTGTGCAGACATGGAAAGCAAGCCCAAACTCTTTGCCTCTTTGTCTTTGCCTCAGCTCCAAACCATGCCACTGAAGCTAGCTACATCATTTCTACTACATAGCTAAACATGGAAAGCCATTCACAGAGAGTGAATACATTAAGGAGGCCTTTCTCTCCTGCTCAGATATAGAGAAAAAGAGACAATTAAACAAAAAATAAAAGACATCCCCACCTTATTTAGATTTTAGATTAGATTAGATTCAACTTTATTGTCATTACTCATGTATAAATACAGGTAACGAAATGTGGTTTGGCATCTAATCAGAAGTGCAAAGAGCAGCAAGTGCAGTATATACAGTATATGCAGCATGTACAGTTAAAGAGCAAATTCTATTCAGATAAGATTATCCAGAAGTGACTGGCAAAATGACAGAAAAAGGTGCAGCAAACACCTGGCATAAAAGATGCAGCGGTATTTAGCATTGCACTTCACAAAAACATAGATGCTAATGATGCAGCGGTATTTAGCATTGCACTTCACAAAAACATAGATGCTAATGATGCAGCGGTATTTAGCATTGCACTTCACAAAAACATAGATGCTAATGATGCAGCGGTATTTAGCATTACACTTCACAAAAACATAGATGCTAATGATGTGCCATGTTTTGGCAGTGTTGGCAAGGTATTGTGAATCGACTGTGAGAGAGGAGCTCTGCTGTTTAAAGCCAATGATCGACACAACTGAGGGTGAGGATATAGCCAGGCATTGGTGAGGTTTTTGTAAAGAGCGAGGTATTGACTTGGGCAGGATTTTTGCAGTAATAACCGATGGTGCCCCCGTTATGGTGGGGGAACAAAAGGGAGCAGTCAGACTGATTGAAGATAAAGTCGGTCACCACAGTGCATAATACATCAAGAAAATCTTTGTCCCAAAATGTCTACAGTTTCAGTCTCCGTGTGCATAAAGATGTCCCTTTCCCCTCCGCAGTAAGCTGGCTCAGTGGCAGAAAAGTTTTGGAGCGATTTGTTCTTCCTACTTGAGAGGGATCAAGACTACCCTGAACTGGAGGATGAAAAGTGGATCATGAAACCTCACAGTCATAAATCTTCAACTGCAAGGTGCAGGGCAAACCGTGTTGGAGATGTACAAATGTACGGGTGGCCTTTATCAGCGAGCTGGCAGTATTTGAAAGGAATGTTGATACCACTACCTTTCATTGTTTCAGACACGTAAGGGAGTTTACCTCCAACCACACCACTGACATTGTTGATATCAGCAAATACACATGCAAGCTTCAGCCAGAGCTCACAGAACGTTTTGAGAACATTCAGAAGTACAGCCCAATGTTCTCTTTCTTGATCAGGCCTGACAACTTTGGCAGACATGAACTGGATTTGTCTCTGATAGAGTGGTTGGACACACAGGACATGGAAATGCAGCCGATTGAGTTGAAGAGTTCAACATTGTGGGTGAACAAGTTTGCAGAGCTTAGGGTAAAACTATAAAGCACACTGCAGGTATCCTAGAAATCTAGACGCACATAGTGGTAGTGGTAAGACCAATCACAGCGCTTCATCTTTGTAGACAGTCGCCGGGCGGACTAAGCACGATATCATCAGGGCTGCGATGGGGCAAAATACAACTAAGATGGCTATAATTGCTGCTCTGCAGCAGAGGCAGTTTGAAAGACAACCACTGATTCCGCCCCTATGATTGAGCCCGGTCTATTGGTCATGGCCAGACTACATTTTGATGTTATGGTCTGGCTTGTCAGGCTACACACAGGGTCATGAGACATCATTTACACCTGCTGGGCATCTTCACCTGAAAAGTTCAACTGTCTCCGCAACATCGCTTTATTTCTCAGTATTCGGATCAATGTATCTGTGTGAACAGATTTTTTTGCACATGAAGAATTTGCTCAGCCCCTCCTGAAGCCGTTCGACCATTCGGAAACATGCGTCCAACTGAAAGGTGCCATCCCCACATCTCAGAGCTGAGTAAGGCAGGCAGAGTTAGGGATCCCATTGACCGGTAGGCAAAACATTTACAAAGGCTACTACAAATTTGTAGCTTCATTAAGTCAGTCAGTATCATTAAGTCAGTGTATGTAGAGGGTCTTAAACCTTGAAGTGTGTGAGGTTAATGGCATAATATGTTTTTATGTTTTTTTGCATTTGCTCAATACAGTAAATATCCATATCCATTCGAAATCTGTGGTGTCTCATTACATGAAGTTAACATGGCACTCTAACTATCTAAATATCTAATTGGCACTCAGTGTCAGAAAGGTGGCTGACCCCTGCTCTGGGGAGAACTGGCCCTTATGTAATTAATAATAATTGACAAATGTAAGTTGCTTGGATAGAAGTGTCTGCTAAATGCATAATTGTAATGTAAATGCTGTCTCTGTAAGTCTCCCTCTCTCTGAGCCTGTCTGTGCTTCCTGATTACCACACACACACACACACACACACACACACACACACACACACACACACACACACACACACACAGGGAGAGAGAGAGAATAGTGTGGTAAATTTGCCTGTGCTTGCTGCTTAACACACACACACACAGAGGGAGAGAGACAGGAGAATAGTGTGTCGGTAGGAATAACTGAAGTGGGGAGTTGAGTATGTGCACTAAGCTTAACTTCAGCAAACTGCAGCAATAGCAGACATAGTGCACCTGTATGTACTGACATAGTAAAGACATAAAGCACCTGTATGTACTGACATAGTAAAGACATAAAGCACCTGTATGTACTGACATAGTAAAGACATAAAGCATCTGTATGTACTGACATAGTAAAGACATAAAGCATCTGTATGTACTGACATAGTAAAGACATAAAGCATCTGTATGTACTGACATAGTAAAGACATAAAGCACCTGTATGTACTGACATAGTAAAGACATAAAGCATCTGTATGTACTGACATAGTAAAGACATAAAGCACCTGTATGTACTGACATAGTAAAGACATAAAGCATCTGTATGTACTGACATAGTAAAGACATAAAGCATCTGTATGTACTGACATAGTAAAGACATAAAGCATCTGTATGTACTGACATAGTAAAGCACCTGTAAGACATAAAGCATAAAGCATCTGTATGTACTGACATAGTAAAGACATAAAGCACCTGTATGTACTGACATAGTAAAGACATAAAGCATCTGTATGTACTGACATAGTAAAGACATAAAGCATCTGTATGTACTGACATAGTAAAGACATAAAGCACCTGTATGTACTGACATAGTAAAGACATAAAGCATCTGTATGTACTGACATAGTAAAGACATAAAGCACCTGTATGCACCTGTATGCATAAAGCACCTGTATTGATGGAGAGTGGAGGAGTTGTCAGTGAGCTGATGCTTCACTGGTGGTTGTCTGTCTCTACAGTGGCAGTGAAATATATGTGTTAATGAGAGATGACCATTTTTCCACGGACTATCCATTTCACTGGAGGGCACTAAGCTCTGTAATTCCATACACTGATGATTGATTATTGGGAGTACTGAGATGTCTTAAATAATTGATTACATGTAGTAGCAGATGCAGTTCAGTTCCAGGGTGGTGTGTGTGTGGGGGGGGTGTTAGGGGGGTGTTCTTATTAAAAATGGGGTTAATTGCATTTCTGGTCCATTACATTTGATAGCAATTCCCATGGCACTACTTTGTTCAGTTACATACTACAGTGCACAGTGTGTTAATACCAATAACATTATATTGAATTGAACATCATTTCAGAGGAGTGACCTTTTGATTTCTTTTTATAAATCTATGATTTTGAGTTAGATTATCAGACCTTACATTTGCATAGTGGTTCTTTGAACAGCATTGATCAGAGGGAAGGACAGAGGAGACTGGCAAAGAGCAAGCCCTTAGTAAATGCCAGGGCGTTTAACAGGTGAGGGGGGATGAAGCACCTCTTCAGAGGTCACAGCTTTTGTTCTTCAGCGCAGTCTGTCGGTCACCACTGTCAATGGAAAGGTCAGTTCATAAATAAAAATAAAGCCAGGAAATCAGTGCAGGTCTTGGCTATCTGGAACCTTTCATTTGGCTCCCCATGGACCTCAAAAAGCCTCCTTTTTAAGAGCATAAATAAAACTAAACGCAGGAAGTGGCAGCACACTCAAACGTCTCCATGCACCTTTAAGTGGAAGTCCCACAAACCAAAACTCAATCATACACCTCACAATTGTTTATATTAGTGTTTATTTTTAGGCAACTCTTTTAAATATCTTTTCTTCCCGCCAGCAAGCCCACTGAAAGCTTCAACAAAACAATGTTTTATTTTTATTTTTTCCTGCAAAGCTGAGCCAAGCTAAAAACAAAACTACTGTTTCATTTGGCAGAATGCATCTAGCTGGCATAGGTGGCTGCACATGGTGAACAATTATGACTACTTTTGCTCAGGTTTTTGGCTATCTGTGCTGCATTGTAAGTGTTGGCATACTGCACATTGTACAGTAGTGTACCTTCACTGTACGTTGGTAGTTTGGTAACTGTACAGAAGACAGGAAAAGGAGGTGTTTCTAAAACTCATGAGTGCTTCACTTTCTTTCAGTTTCTCTTTCTTGACCTTCTGCTTTTCTGGAGGAGTCTCTGTTGCAGCAGAGGTCCCAGAGGCACTTATCTTGAGCAGAATCACTGGAGCTGATTTGGAGGGCCTTCTACTCCCGCCGTTATCCAATCTCTTCATGCCCTCGTATAAAAAGGCTCTTTCTTCATTCATTTACACAGTTTAAATTTTGGATGGTCCAAGGGCTATCAAGCCAGCTGTATCATTTAATTATAAGTGTTTGAAATGACTTCCCTGCTCCCCGTCTCTTCCTGTAAAATATTTTCAGCGCCCTGATAAGGAGATGGCTCATCACATTTCGGCGTCGGCTGCTCTGATCCGCCATTCTGCCGTGCTGCCGTTCACCTAATTATACCATCAGAGGCCTACACTGGCCTTCTGAGCTGACTCATTCACTACAGGGTGTGACCAAAGTCATTAACAAGCTGTAAAGAAACTTGTCTTGAAGTCTATACTTTGTCTTTATAGTGAGCCGGACTGTGACAGTGTGGCAGGAGACAATCAGAGGAGAAATAAAGGAACTTGTGGGATGGGACGGGAGAGTATGAAGCACAGGAGGCATAGACATTTGCCCTATGATAGGCAAATATGTTTGAGCCTCCCAAACATTGATTATAACATTAAAAACTTCTCTGGGGCCCCCTGTCAGTGCCAGGCCCTTAGAATCATCCTAACCCCCCCCCCCCCACTCCCCACCTCCCACTCAGGCAGCACCATGGGGCACCACTCAGACCCTTATGTGGTTTAGCACAGCACACTGCAATCGCTCAGTAGCTCCCCTAAGGGAATCTTTAGTATATGACACAGTAGAACGGAGATAACTAGGACCAACTCCAAGCATCTCTTGGTGACTTAGTGGAGCTAGAGGGGGCTAGGGGTACTCAAGGATAAGGATATGATTGGGGAGTCAGTGTTGTACATACAACAGTGACAAATTACAGACATTTTAGCATTCCAAAACTTTTTGTTCTTTCAAAAACTCTGCCTGAAACTCTTGGCAAAGGCATTTGGGTTGACGAGAGTAAGCGGTTTGGGACAGTGAGCCAATAAGGGTAGCCTCGTGCCTTGTGTTTGAGTAAAAGTTTCATCTAAGGAGAGGAGTCCTGCAGGCACTAAATCACCAAAATGGATGGACTCTCTGAAGGACTTTAATTCAACTTTGGATCCAAATTCCATTCAAGTACACAACCTTAAGTCCAACAGAGAGAATTAGCCCTTACAATTTAAATTGAGTAGAAAGCTATACCCCTTCTGAACTTGAGCTTTTATGGTGCCAACCTTCACCAAGGGTTGCCCATATAGTTTAATCAGACACACAGATATGGGTTTGCCGTGGGTGTGTGTGTGTGTGTGTAGGTGTGTGTGTGTGTGTGTTGGGGGGGGGGCAAGCTTGGGACACATTTATACACTGACATTGGTTACAGTAATGATTGTGGTGTGAGTGGTTCAAGGTGTTCCTCAGGTATCTAGGCATCAGAGAAATTAAAGGCGGTGGTAGCGTAGTGGTTAAGGAACCTGGCTAGTGTGCAAGTAGCCTGAAAAGTTGAGGCTTCTAATCCCAGCTGCCACCGTTATAACCCTAAGTTGCTCTAGGGGAGACTGGCCCTGAACAATTGATAGTTGATGAGTTGTAAGGTGCTTTGGATAAAAGCATAAATGTAAAGTTAAAATTTGTACTTAGTTTTATGCATAATCATCTGTATAAGTATGATGTCCTTTCATTTTATTCTTTGAAACTGCATGAACAAGGGGATTTTGCTTTCGGAATCTCAAAAAGAAATATTTTTTTAAAATCCCCTTACTTTTTGAATATCAAGGATGTGGGTGTCCTGGAGTACTGATTGAAGGCTGTTGGCCAGATAGGCTTATAGACCTAGCATATCTAGCTATTGGTTCAACCAGCTGCAACATTAAGGCAAAACAAGAAAAGCACCTTGACCAGTATAAAATTATTAAAATGGTTGACTGGCTAGATTGACCAGATTAAGGTGTTTTGACACAACTTTTTGATGGTTTAGTTGGTTTGATGGGGAGGCCTCAGGGTGCTAGTGCTCCTCTCGGTCACACTGCTCAAGGCCCAGGAACCCCACCAGCATGATGCCACTTTGACTTGGCTTAGTCACTGTGTCCCACACAATATACTCTCCATCATGAATGAAAGGAAAGCCATAATGAGAGTGGAAACCACATCATCAATTTAGATGTTAACAAAGCCAACCACCACTGTATCTGTAGTTGCAGTTGGGTATGACAATGCAAACCTGATTAGATATCTGGGTATTAGGTACAGTATATGCTGCGTGTGACACATGGAGACACAGAGATTAGATATCTGGGTATTAGGTACAGTATATGCTGCGTGTGACATTTCCCTTCAGTCATTAATTGAGTTCTGCTCTTCGTCAATGATGTATCAGTGCAGTGTGGAGAGGTGGGTAATGATGATCATTTAGTTGATGTTGTAGACCTTGAATGACAGTGTACAGTGGAATTCTCTCTACACAGCAATGTTGGTGACATTTGCGCAAATGTTTGCCACGGAAGGCCATCACTGTCAAAAAAACTTTTGGCTGCCTTTTAAAAGTCACAACAACAAAAAGGCATATTACTTCAATACGATTAGATAACATTATGCATTTTGGCATTCCCCAACAACATATTTTTCAGTAAAAATATTTGCCCTCCTTTTGTTGACTTGTGGGGGAAGCTACAATTGAACTAACCTTAAACTAACTTTAACCACACTTTCCAGTGTAGTTTCTGTGTAAACTAATCAGATTAGTTAATGTTGCTACTGTAGCATGATAAAGTATGACAGTGTATGAGGGACTTTTGGAAAACACTCCAGTTGCATGCAATTCAGCATTATGAGAAGGACCTGATAGGGAGGATTGACGTGCCTTCAGTATGGCTGCAGTGGGGCGAGTGGGAGTCCCTGACGTTCACTCTCTGCCAGGCTCCGGCAGACTGGAGTCTCTCTTGGGCGCTCCCCCCCTCCAACTCCGTCTCTCCCTCCCTCCATCCCTTCCTTGCTCCCTCTCTCTCTGTCTGCGTCTCTCTCCCATTCCCTTCTTCATCTCTCACTCTCTCTCTCCATCTCTCTTTCTCTCTCACTCTCTTGCACCCCTCCCTCCATCTCTCAAGCAGCCATACTGAAGGCACGTCAACAATATGGTATCACTTTTTCATATATCCTATAGCCAGGAACTCCTATGTTGTGGGTAGTCATCTGCTTGATATATGACATCATCAACATAAATTGATACACATGCAAGTCACACGATGGCTGTAAAAAGTATAGCCTTTAAAATGTTAAAGTACTCATTGATATTTCAAGATCACATTTCAGTGAGGATTAACATGTGATCACAATATGTGGACCGGCACTGTGGCATTCTGGGAAATGCAATGTTCATCGACAACAAATGCCCACTGGCTTTTTTTTTCAGTGTAAGAATTTTTATGGAATATTAAGTAGATTGACTTCATGACATTGATCTGCTCTACTCATCTTCATTCATTCATGCCTCAACTGAATTGTTAAATTTCCTAAAGTGTAAAAATGTTGCACCAATAAAACTGAGTAATCCATTGTTTGACGTTTTACCTCTTAGTACAGCATACCTGTGAAAATGAAGGGGTTGTTTTGTTACTTACAAATCTAATATTTTTGGGGAAGGTGGCAAGGGGGAGTATCCATCTTCAGACACACTTAGTGTGATCAGATTTAAAGCGTTTTCCTCACCAGTGACTTTTCAGTGCTTTTGGGCATGGTGCATGATCATTCAGTCCACTTCTCCTCTCTCTCTCTCTCTCTCCTTCTCCCAGCCACTCTCTCTAGCCCTCGCTCCCACCTCCCTTGCTCTCTGTCGGCCTACATGGCCTAAATAGCTCCAGAGATCCTTCTGTAGTTGGCCATGTGAATCCACATCAATCATCTCCTCTTGTTTGTAAAATCAACACAGACTGCGCTGGTGGCTTGTCCAATAAAACAGTGGCCACAACATGGGGGCAAACGCAAGCACACATACATACTTACACACAGATACTCACAAACAATCACTCACAGAGACATACACAAACATACGTATGCACATATACATACATATACTTTCCAAATACACAGTCACATACTCTCTGTCTCACAATCAAAGACATATGCACACACACTCATAAACACACAGTCAGTCAGACATCTACAAACAAATACACATTCACAGAAGTCTCACAAACACACTTTCACAGACACACACACACACACACACGCACACACATGCACACATACAAACACACACACACAGTTTTACGCCTGGGGCTCGACAGCCAGAAGGTGAGTGCTGCGCGGAGACAATTATCGATCAGGCTTTCATCCTGGCTGGCGTTCTTTGGCCCAGGCTGAACTGGAGCATGATATTCACCACAGGCATAAAGTCTCTCTTGAGGGGTCAGCTTTGCCTAACAGCTGAACAGCACTCTAAGCCTGTTGGAGAGGACTGCAGAGCGCTGCTCTGCTTGGACTGATGCTGAAATCAATCATAGCTTGTGGAAACTGCTTTAAATGTTTAAGGATATGTTCACCTGATCTGATCTGATAACCAAGCAAGAGCAATGCCATGGTCTCTTAGATAGATAGATAGATAGATAGATAGATAGATAGATAAATAGACAGACATCAACTATCCCCCACCCGAGCCGCGGATCTGCCCAAGGTTTCTTCCTTGGATAAGGGACTTTTTCCTTGCCCTTGCTGCTCTTAGGTGCTTGTTTATGTGTGGGAGTATTAGGAACTGTCCTCAACCTCTCCCCTACTGCACTGCATTGCACAGGCACAAGCCTAGGCTGTCATTGTTGCAGTGTTCATAAGCCTTGTCGCTTGGTGGAAAAAACTGTTCTGGAGTCTGGTGGGCCAAGCTTTAAGTCTACTATACCACTTGCCAGATGGTAGCAGCTGAAATAGTCCATGACTAGGATAGCTGGGGTCCTTACTGATTCTTCTGGCATTACTGATGCATTGCCTCTAATACAAGTCTTGAATGGAGAGCAGATCACATCCACAGACGCTTTGTGCTGTGCGCACTCAGTGCCTTTCGTTTGGTAGCAGAGCAACTCCCAAACCCTCTAGATACATGGATACGTACTTTATTATGCTGCCGGAAATTAAGGCATCTTCTAGCATCCGTGTTATGACATCTTACATCCTAAACCACCCACACTAAATAGCATTCTACATCTTAAAACCACACACATTAAACAAAATCCTGCATCCTAAACCACACACTCTAAATGACATCCTACAGCCTAAACAACCCACCATCCAAAACACCCACTCTAAATATTCACTGCTGCTATATGGCAAAGTGTAATTGCATTTCAATCATTGCTTTGATTATAATGAGACTCACTTGCTATAAATGTGTTAGCACACCAATCCTTTGTAATAACCTGCACCCTAATTGAAATTACAGACATCTATATACAATCCATCATTGCTACTCAGTGTGTATTGCACTTTCAGTTGTTCATTACTAACAATATCTGTTATTAAGTATACATTATATTAATGTGTAATAAATATATTGCATTAATAAATATTTTTGTTCATATTAATATTAATATTTCACAATGGTAATGACTCTGTAATAACAATACAATATTTTCTGTGATGAGTAGGCCTATAGTGTGAGCAGGTGTATTTCTAGCTTATTTTTGCTCAAACCCAGAGGCATCACTTCACATCTTCATCTTCATTCTCACTCTTCTCACCTCTCTTCACGTTCCTTCTTCCAAACAGCCGGTGTCATCAGCTGAAATCCCAATCCATTCCCAAGAGCACACATCAAAGCGGGTGCCTCTAAGGAAGAACAATGTCTGAGCTGAATCATTTTCCATAAAGACTCTCTGTCGGGGCTCGGAGTCGTAGCACTCTGGTGCTCTGTTCCAGATGAGAGAGAGTTTGGAAGGGCTGTGAGACGCTGATGTTTGTGTGTGTGTTTGCATGCGAGATGTAGATGTTTGTGTGTGTGTGTGTGAAACAGGTGTGTGAGTGTATTTGTGTTCAATTGAGGTGAGTGTGTGTGTGTGTGTGTGTGTGTGTGTGTATGTGTGGTTTTTAGATAGGTGTGTGTGTACTTCGGCAACAAGCCGGCGGAATCAGATTTATGCATCCCAGTCAACAGTACAAATGTATATGTGCAAACACTTGATGGATTGCCTAAACACCACAGGAAGAGTTATAGCGCTGGTCAGCACTCTGAATGCACACCTGCACCTACACGCCTCTCCACTGTGAAGGTTTCGTTCCCAGGGTGCTCAGAGACAAGGAGCTCCTCTCTGGTTGGTGCAATGGTGTGTGTGTGTGTGTGTGTGTGTCGCCTCGTGACTCTGGCCAAGTCAGGGCTGCTAACTCTCACACGCTTGGCCTCAGGCCCCCTCTTCTGCGTTCTACCTCACACTAGCAAGAAAATAATAACACTCTATTGATTCCAATGAATCACAGTGGAAAAAGCAAAATAACTATTTTAGTCAGCCTCTGTTATTTCAGCTCATGCCAAGCTGGCCTTGAAAGTTGGCAACTGTGGCCCACCACTGAAAATAACACAGAGTGTCTAGGAAGGCTGGAGTTGCTGAGTATAGAGAGGCCACTAATGCTAATGGAAAAATGTTGCTGGGTATGGAAAGACTAGCAGTATTACTGCATGTATCAAGACAGGTGTTAGTGCATATAGAAAGACAGGTGTTAGTGCATATGGAAAGACAGGTGTTAGTGCATATAGAAAGACAGGTGTTAGTGCGTATAGAGAGGCAGATGTTAGTGCATGTAGAAAGACAGGTGTTAGTGCATATAGAAAGGCAGGTGTTAGTGCATATAGAAAGACAGGTGTTAGTGCATATAGAAAGACAGGTGTTAGTGCATATGGAGAGGCAGGTGTTAGTGCATGTAGAAAGGCAGGTGTTAGTGCATATAGAAAGACAGGTGTTAGTGCATATGGAGAGGCAGGTGTTAGTGCATGTAGAAAGACAGGTGTTAGTGCATATAGAAAGACAGGTGTTAGTGCATATGGAGAGGCAGGTGTTAGTGCATGTAGAAAGGCAGGTGTTAGTGCATATAGAAAGACAGGTGTTAGTGCATATGGAGAGGCAGGTGTTAGTGCATGTAGAAAGGCAGGTGTTAGTGCATATAGAAAGACAGGTGTTAGTGCATATAGAAAGACAGGTGTTAGTGCATATGGAGAGGCAGGGATTAGTGCATATAGAAAGACAGGTGTTGGTGCATATAGAAAGGCAGGTGTTAGTGCATATGGAAAGACAGGTGTTAGTGCATATAGAAAGACAGGTGTTAGTGCATATAGAAAGGCAGGTGTTAGTGCATATGGAAAGACAGGTGTTAGTGCATGTAGAAAGACAGGTGTTAGTGCATATGGAAAGGCAGGTGTTAGTGCATATGGAAAGACAGCTGTTAGTGCATATAGAAAGAGCTGTGTTTAACAAACAGATAAACAAGTGTGAACAAACCTATAGCAGCATAGTAGTGTGTGATGTGATTAGCTTATTTGGAGCTGCTCTGTTCACTAATGATGGGGAAAAACAAGGAGCTAAAGAATAACAGCACAGTAAGCAGAAATTCTACAGCTTTATGTCTTACACACACTTGCACACTGACACCAAAGCCAAAAGAGGCTGCTTTCCTAGGACACTCTACTAAGTGTGTGCAGCTGTGTGTGTGTACTTGAGAATGTGTGTGTGTGTATACACTTGAGCATGTGTGTATATGTCTGGGTGTGTCTGCATTTGTGTGTGTGTGTGTGTGTGTGTGTGTATGTGTGTGTGTGTGTGTGGTCTGGAGCAATAAAGTCCACACTGCACTCAGAGACAATAAGAGAAAATAACATGTAATACTAATTGGAAGCACATTAGCAAGTATTAACAGCATTTCATTGATTCCTACCATTTAAAGGTTAATGTGCCTTCTGACTCTGCAGTAGCCTACTGAAGCAATTTATGTGTGTGTGTGTGTGTGTGTGTGTGTGTGTGTGCGTGTCAGAGACAGAAACAGAGAGAAAGAGAGCTATCTTGCCTTCTAGTGTCAGAGGAAGGTAGTGAGATACACACACACACACACAGAGTTGCTGCACATGGATGAATACCCCAGCCCTGTGCAGCAGAAATAACCCACTAATGTGTGTGTGTGTGTGTGGAGGAAGCTGTGCAGGTGTTTTGTCTCCTCTCCTTGCCTCTTTTTCAGGAGATGAGGCATAGAATGTAATTTTCATGGACATGGTGAGCGCAGCTGGATTGTGTGTCTGTGTGTGTGTATATGTGTGTGTATATGTGTGTGTGTGTGTGTGCTTTCATACACACACAAATGTATGTGTGTATATGTGTGTGTGTGTGTGTGTGTGTATATGTGTGTGTTTGTGCTTTCATACACACACAAATGTGTGTCTGTGTGTGAGTGTGTGTGTGCTTTCACACGAATCCTGTTTGTTAAAGGGTCACATCAATTTATACAAAGACACACACACACACACAAACACACACACAAACGTGCCCACATACCAGAGCATGTGAGCGGAGCGTGCGGAATGTAGTCGGAGTGCTGAGTGTTTTTTTATCCAAAGGCAGGAGCGGTTGCTCTGTCTCACCCCAGATCTGCTCTGAGACCGCTTGCACCAAGGGGTGAGTTCTTCATAGGCTATAGGCTAAGACTTCAGTTCAAAGAAGGCAGTTGGGCATACAGACTGCATCCTCTTAAATCTGAGTGAGCGTGGAGCGACTTGGGAGTGGGATCAAGTTTTAGATTAGCGGGCAGCGGGCTTGAGTGGGGCGGCCGGGTGAGAGCATCAGCGGCCGGGTGGGGCGGGAGGGGCAAACACATTCATGAGTGGGGAGCGGAAAGTCTCACGCACACACACACACACACACACACACACACACACACACACACACACACACACACACACACACACACACACACACACACACACACACACACACACACACACACACACACACACACACACACACACACACACACACAGACAGACAGACAGACACACACACACAGACAGACACACACACACACACACACACACACACACACAGACAGACACACACACACACACACACACACACACACACACACAGACATAGTTGCTGACTGAGCCTGGATGTGATGTCTTCATAATAACAGTATTGCTGTCTCTCTCCCTCCCTCCTTCTCTCTCTCTCTCTCTCTCCCTCCCTCCTTCTCTCTCTCTCTCTCTCTCTCTTGCCTGGAGTGCTGACAGGACAGAATGAAGACAGGGTCAGGTGAGAGTGCTAGTCTGTATACAGCCTCCATTTTCAAGTTAAATAAATGGACTTATATGCTAAGTAACCCAGTACCTGTACCCACTTGTTTGTGTGTGTGTGTGTGTGTGTGTGTGTGCCTGCCTGTGTGTGTGTTCATGTGCGTGTGTGTCCGTGTGTGTGTGTCTGTGTGTTTTTGTGTGTGTGTGTGCACACATGTGTGTGTGTGAGAGTGTGTGTGTATGTGTGTGTGTGTCTGTGTGTTTTTCTGTGTGTGTGCCTGCCTGTGTGTGTGTCCGTGTGTGTGTGTGTGTGCACACGTGTGTGTATGTGCCTGTCTGTGTGTTTGTGTGTGTGTGCACACGTGTGTGTGTGTGTGTGTGTGTGTGTGCCTGCCTGTGTGTGTGTGTGTGTTCATGTGTGTGTGTGTGTGTGCGTGTGCACATGCGTGTGTGTGTGTGTGTGTGTGTGTGTGTCTGTGTGTCTGTGTGTGTGTGTTCACCCTGACCTTTCTACTTTCACGCCCAGGGAGGGGCCGGCGAAAGAGTGGATGATACGCAGGGAGACGTCCAAAGCAACAATGACATTTCTAACCGAGTCAGGGCCTAATGGAGGTGGAGTGTGTCAGGGAGTGTGTGTCACTGAATGTCACCGCTGACAGATAACTGTGTTGTTCAGTGTCTGAAAGTGACATGAAGCTGTTTTTAACCTTAAGCTAATCGACTCAAACCCATTTTAATGCTACACTGGCTTATGATGGGGAGAGTGACTCCTCTGTCATTGTCAAGGAGCCCCTGGAAGGCCTGACTGTGCACTATGGAACTATGGTGGAGCAGGCCACAAAGTCACCCTTTCCAGAACTTTCTGATGCACTGACTAGCGCTTTAGCCCCGTGTGGCTATACATCGCTAAAGAGGTTCAAAGAGAAGAAAAGGGCTAAATACAAATACTGAATTATGCTGCGCAAGACTTCTGATCATAAATAAAATGACACGTAAAAGATATTTTGGCTACCTCTTAAATATCACAGTAACAAAAAGATACATTACCTCAATAGAATTCAGAAACATGTAAGGTATTCTTTCAGTAGGTGTATAAAAATCCATAGGCAATTTTTCAAGATAATCCTCATAGTTTTGGCATTCATTTGGTATATCAGTTTCAAGAACAGTGACATTCACTCACTCAAAAGCATTTAGAATTTTCTTAATCCTCTAAGACAGAGGAAATTAAGTAAACAAGATTAATGTCAAGGTGTAATCGTTTTATTGGTTGGTTGGAGTCAACACTTCCATGATAGAGATTTTAGTGAGATGCCTCCAAAGATTATGGTTATTATCAGTTTGATATTCTAATGCTTTTTTTCTCTTCACTGTTCAGTGTGGCGTTTCAAGATGTAGCCAAGAGTGAAAAATGAATGACCAAAATTTAGGCTACTGCTCAGGTCATTTGTTGATTTTCAGAGTATGGTAAGGAGAACTGAGAAGACCTGCATCCTTTATTTTTCCTCCTTTGGAAGGAAACCTACAAATAAACTAATCTGATTAGTTTATGCTGAACGTGCGCCACACTTGTGTAGTGTTCAGATTAGATTGTACTGCTATTGTAGAATGATAAAGTATGATATTTTATGAGAGATTTTAGGTAATTCAGCACGATATGGAAGACTGACATTCCTCAAACATTCAACATTTGTTAGCAGCCATATTGAAGACAAGCTGTCACCATGACATAATTTTTAGTCTAACTTATAACCTATGTTGTAAATGAATGTTGAAAATGTTAAAGTGCTCATTGATATTTCAAAATCCCATTTCAGCAAGGAATAAAATGTGATCACAATATGTGGACTGGCACTGTGGCATTCTGGGAAATGCAATGTTCATCCAGTACCTTGATGTCAAATTGATGACAGATGTCCTGGCTTTTTTTTTAGTGTAAAGATTCTTCAAAGAATGTCAAGTAGACTGGCTTCATGACACTGATCTTGTCTACTTATTTTTATTCATTTTTAATCGTTCATACCTCAACTGAGTGTAAAAATGTTGCACCATTGAAACTGAGCAATCCATTGTTTGATTTTTTACAGTGCATATGTGTCAACCAAGAAGCTGATGTCGAATAAATTAGACCACAATGAACACACCAGTTCCAGTAACATATGGGTGTGTTTTAAACTATATAGGGGTTGCGGAATTTTGTTTTCATTTCAAATTTGGATGGATGGACATTTAACAGATATGATATTATAGATTAAATAGTGTCCAGTTTACTGAGCTCAAAGGAGAACTCAGAGGTGGATACTTCAGGCATGTCTGCTTGTGTGTGAGGGCCCTTTTGAAAAATAGAAGGCTTGACAGTCCTACATATATTCCTGTAAACACATAGTGCCATGTGCCATGCACCTTTGGCTCCCTGCTGAGGAGCTCTGGGCTCCATGCACCTTTGGCTCCCTGCTGAGGAGCTCTGGGCTCCATAAGTGCTGATATCATATTAACCAGCGCCTATGGTTTGGCGGCTCCATCACTCCAGACAAAACTCTTGTTCAGTGTCATGTCAGGGAGAAGAATGCTGAGCACACACACACACACACACACACACACACACACACACACACACACACACACACACGGGGCTCAAGCTGAGTGGAGTGGCTTGTCTCAGAGGACCCTAGGAGTCTGAGAGAACAGATGTGAGAGGCACTTAGACAGCAAAGGTCTCTGCACTCCACCAACGACACAATACAGCACACTCTTCGCCGGACACTTGATTAGTTTAGAAGCCATTCAATACAACCACGCACAGCAGCGTCAAATTCTGCTACCACTGGTGCTTCCATTACAATTTACCTGATTTTGTTGGTGCTGCCACCTAATAAAAAGCAGTGGTGTGTGTGTGTATGTGTGTGTATGTGTTTGTGTGAATGCACGTAGAGCAGAGAAATGCATGTGAAATGAAGTCAGCTAAATAGTCCTCATTTCAATTCATTACAATTCAATTTTCACTACAGTGAAGACGTTTCACCATATAACTGTGAGCTCCTCCCTCAGTCCAGCCAGTCAGTCCACTGTTTGCTTTACGGTCCCAACAAGCAGCTGCTAACTAGTGGGAAGACCCCCACTGGTTCTCCTCCATCCTGCGCGTCCTGCATACAGCACTGAAGTAAAGGGAATGCATGAGTGGAAATGAGTGGAAATGGCATTTAGCTACTGCCTTAAAGGAGAAATCCAGTGTGAATCAATCAATAACCTTATTTGATTTCAGCCTTAAAGGAGAAATCCAGTGTGTATCATCCATAAACTTATTTGATTTCAGCTACTGCCTTAAAGGAGAAATCCAGTGTGAATCAATCCATAACCTTATTTGATTTCAGCCTTAAAGGAGAAACCCAGTGTGTATCATCCATAAACTTATTTGATTTCAACTACTGCCTTAAAGGAGAAACCCAGTGTGTATCATCCATAAACTTATTTGATTTCAACTACTGCCTTAAAGGAGAAATCCAGTGTGAATCAATCCTTAGCCTGGTTTTGGTCACCAGGCGCTGTCAGTAGGGAAATGAGTGAGAAAGTTTGATAGAGCATAGACCAAATAGTGAATCGGCAGTTAACACCTACTGAATGGGGCACAGAAATTCACTTTCAGTTTCAGAATTCTTATGCCCCATTCAGTCAGCACTAGCTGGCGGTTTGTTGTATCACATTTTCTGGTTCTTTTTCCTACAGACTGGACTTGGTGACCTTGAGCAACAGGGTTATTAGTGCTAAGATCAAATTTTCTGTGAATGTGGACCCAGAGCACTACAACCAGAGGTGTGCTCTGGAGATAGCCATTTCTCCTTTAACTAAGCATTTTCTCTCAAAACACATTCACAAAGCTTTTTTCTCCTACAGACAGCATGTTAAACTCAAACAGCAGGGCTATCGGATTTCTCCTTTAAGGGTCCACACACTGGCCGGCTCACACAAGAGTTTGCTGACACTTCCTGTCACTTGCCCGCTTGCCCTTTAACAGAAAAGCATTCAATTGATTTAGGCACAAAATTCAATCTGTTGAATATTTGTGGTCCTATTTCCATGTTAAGCACACAGTAGCAGGTGATTACGAGATAGTGGTGAGGTATTTAGCTGGCGGTCTCATCTGTCAGCACAACAGCTGCTGTAGCACTAATAAAGAGAACTTCTTAACTTGTTGAGTATTTTGTCCCCAGACTCACCTGTTTTCTCTTTGCTAATTGTCTGAAAACCACCAAGATGCAGCAGGCACCATTCATTTGTGTCAGACGAAGTGCTCAGATGAAGGTGTAAGTAAAATGTATTGTATCAGTCTCTCTTGCTAATCTGTAGTACACATTTCTGTGATTAAAGTTTGTGGAACACTTAATTAAACATTAATTAAACAATTAAACACATTAAATAGCTACACTGTGTGTGTGTGTGTGTGTGTGTGTGTGTGTGTGTGTGTGTGTGTGTGTGTGTGTGCGCGAGTGTGTGTAACCTACAATTTCTATCTGGTTTATCAGTAAATAATAGTAAATTGCTGCAAGAGTGTATCTGTTTTGGTACTTTGCTTCGAAGAACAGCATTAAACATAACTGCTGAAGTATGTTCCTGATCTGAACAAATCAGCACAGTGATAAACACACTATACCGCAGCTGGCTCTGCAAACTATGGACCTGCCGTCTCTGGCCCACATCTGGGCCCAATCCACACCACATCTCAGGTACATCTTGGCTGTATTGGGGCCTGGTCTGCTCTAAAGCATGCCCTTTTCTGCATCATCTTCATCATCATCACCATCATCATTGTCTTCATCTCTCTTGGTAGACTCAAGGCCCAATCCCTCTAGATGCAGTTATGAATCTGTATGTTTGTGTGAATCCATGGAACCAGCCATCATCCACATCATTGGAGATTTGGTGGGTTGGGTTGAATCTAAATCTGACTGTCTGACTAAAAGACTGATGCCCTGAGACTGAGTTTGTCTCTAAATGCATACAGTATATGTAAGATTGAGTTTAATGCACGGTCATTTCTACTGTAAAATACTGGACTGGAAGCATCACTGCATGGTTTGGAAGCTGCTCTGCTGCCAAACTAAAGGCACTGCAAAGAGTCATGTGCAAAGCATCTGTAGATGTGATCTGCCCTCTATCCAGGAAGGGATGCATCAGGAATAACAGAAGAACCAGTAAGGACCCCAGCCATCCTTGTCATGGACTATTTCAGCTGCTACCATCTGGTAAGCAATATCGTAGTCTTAAGGCTCAGACCACCAGACTCCAGAACACCAAGCGACAAGACTTATGAACACTGAAACAATGACAGCCTAAGCTTGTGCCTGTCAATCTTTTCACTACAGCACTTTCCCTTTTTTTCCTCACTCTCTCTCTCTATTTCTCTCTATCACCACTTAACATACTTTTTATTTTTGAGGATCAAAAATCACAAGAAATTTACTCTCTTATACTAGTATAATAAGATGAGATCTTGAATGTACCTGTTTTTATCTCCATTGTTTCTTTGGATACATTTGTTTCTAGGAATATTAGTGCAGACAGGACGTGTTGCCAGGGTTACGTGAGGAAACTGGAACCTGCCAAAGCCTGATTGTCAGTCTGATTGGTGTCCCTCAAGCAAAGATGACAGAGAAGGAAACTGGGCCTGATGATCTCCCTCCCCCCTCGCTCTCTCACGCCCTTCCCAGGCGAGTCCCTCATGCCGTCCCTCCTGTAGGGAGATGAAGGTGACAGACAGGAGTGAGGAGGAGGAAGGACCAGAGCAATCCTTTCAGCAGCAGAGCGATGCTGCAATGTGCTATCCTGACCGTCTCTTTGTCCATCATCCTGTGTCAGCTCCGCAGAGAGGAAGACTCACCCTGAAGCAATTCCCCCTTCACCCTGCACACACACACACACACACACACACACACAAACACGCACACACACAAAACCCTGACTGAAAAACAACACTGCTTCTTCAACTTCCTCACTCTCTCTCTCACACAAATACACACACACACACTCACACAAGCATGCATGTTTGTAGGCATAGGCGCACGCACGCACACATATACACACATACACTTGCACACATACATAAACACACACTCACATACACACACACACACAAAATGACATGGAGGCCTTGCATTATCAGTAGAGGATATGGCCGGTGGACTTTTCAGGCAGGCACGACTCAATTATTCATCTTAGGCATGCGCTGGGGTGTCACACCTCTCAGCCGGACACACACACACACACACACACTCACACACACCAGCGCCGCCTCACTGCTGTAGCTCAGGTCTCGGAGAGGCTGATAATGAGCCCAGACCCATGCTTTACTCCCGAGACTCCCCAGACTCTGCTCCTGCCTTTGCAGTGACATCTGCCAGATACACACCACGGGCAAGCCCACCTTACACACACACACACACACACACACACACACACACACACACTCCCACATGTGTACCCCAGTATACTGCTGATAATCATTGTATCATGATCAAATCATCCCCACCCTATCAATCAACCCAATCCGACTCCACACAGACACAGAGACACACTCTCACACACACACACACGCACACACACACACACACACACACACGCGCGCATACAAACACATATACACACACAGACACAGAGACACACTCTCACACACACACACACACGCACACACACCCATGCATACAAACACATATACACACACACACATACAGACAAACTCTCACAAACGCACACACACACACACGCATACAAACACATATACACACACACACACATACAGACAAACTCTCTCTCTCTTTTACACACACACACACACACACACGCGCATACAAACACATATACACACACAGGGCAGTGCAGAACACAAAGTTGTAATTGCCTCTTGGACTAAAACCACCTTCCCCCTTTCACAGCTTGTGCCCAGCCAGGGGCAAAACGCCCCCTTCAATGCCCCTCCCCCCAGTGTGGCAAACCCAATCATACATGCTGCTCCTCGGTGGCATCAGCAAGGAGCCAGAGACTTGTGCCTGTGTGCTAAGCTCTCCTTGCTGGGCCCGCTAGAGGTGGCCGAGAAGATCGCCTGACTGCAATGATGTGGACCACTGGAGCATCACACACTCACACACACACAGTCCTCTTCCCTCTGATGCTGCCTACGGCAGGAGTGAGGCAGCAGGAAAGCCACACTCACACATGCACACACACACTCCGAGTTTGGAAGATTAAGTGTGTGTGTTTCTTTGAATGCGTGGGAGATAGATAGGGCAGCAGTCTTGTGTGTGTGTATGTGTCTGTATGTGTATGAGAAAGAGAGAATAATAAAGGGTGTGTGTGTATGTGTGAGTGTGAAATATGCTTGTGTATATGCATACAGTATGTACTGTATACATATATTTATGTGTGTGTGTGTGTGTGCAGGTGTGGTTGTGTGTGTGTGTGCGTGTGTGTGTGTAGCCGTGGTTGTGTATGTGTGTGTGTGTGTGTGTGTGTGTGTGTGTGTGTGTGTGTGTGTGTGTGTGTGTGTGTAGGTGTGTGTGTGTAACTGTCTCCAATGCAGCTGTCAGTCCCTGGTGAGCCCTCTGGAGTGACAGAAGATGTGTGTTGAGCGCAGATGGGGTGTATGTGTGTTGCCACTGCGACCTGGCACAAGTCACACACATCAGCCTCGTCTGACAGAGACCTGTCATTTTGATGGAACATTCCGGATGCGTCTGTGGCCGTGTGCAGAGATCAGACAGCCTGAGCGCTCCATCACTCGAGGTAAAAACAAAAACCAGTGAGTTAGACGCACACACACACCCGCACACACACACACAGACACACACACACACACTCCACACACACACACCCACACACACACACTCGCACACACACACACACACACACACACACTCCACACACACACACTCCACACACACACACCCGCACACACACAAACACACACACACACTCCACACACACACACACACTCCATACACACACACATCATGCACCCCAGGGTGCGAGTATGTCAAAAAGTCCTGTCCCATGACTCCATGTTCTTCTGTCTCCCTCAGATCTACAGGACAAACTGTCAGAATGGTGTTCCCACGAAAGCTTATGGTTGTTTTTAAATATCTTTTTCTCTTCAGTGTGGTGTCTGTCTAAGCAGTGCTAAGGACACGAGTAGTACAATGACAACACATTTTTAGTTTCATTTACCAACGTTTCATCACTTCCTTGTTTGTGTGTAAACTACCCTAAGTGTGTGTGTGTGTGTGTGTGTGGATTTGGGGATTTGTAAGTTTGTGTACACTTATTAAAGCTCCTGTGATCTTGTGCAGTTTGCTAACCATGAATAGCCTTCTCCAGGTGCTAGTCTTGGAGGCCGGGTTCATAGTCCCCCCTGCAGACCAATGGAGCCCTGTCCCTTTGATATGTAAAACAGGCACAGCATTATGTATGCTAACCAGCGCTATTGTCTTGGCTCAGACCAGACAAATGCTATCTTTTCCTGTTCACTTCTCATTTGCACTGGCTGGCCGTGATAAATGGGAAAAGTTCTGATCACTGCCCCTGGAACAGGCAAAATATTCCCTAGCAGACAGCAAAGCGAGGAAAACACGGCCAGGCGGGTGAAAGAGAGAAAGAGAGAGAGAGACAGAGAGAGAGAGAGAGAGAGAAGTAGTGGGAGAGAGACCAAGAGAGAGAAAATCAGGGCAAACATCCAGGAAGCCATCTGATCTCATGCATTGCTAGCAATGAATTCTTTTAGGAGATTCTTTCTTCAGTTTTCTCTCTCTCTCTCTCTCTTTCTCATTCTATTTGAACAGACACTAAAGCTGTAAAGTAACTGGAGTGTATCGGCAGGATGTCAAACTTTCCCTCTTGCCTCCAACACGTCGGCCGGTTTGACGAGGCAGGGGTAATAAGCTGAATCTGCAAAGGAGGGAGTAAGCGGGTGCTGTATGGAAGATGGACATGGATGTGTGTGTGTGTGTGTGTGTGTGTGTGTGTGTGTGTGTGTGTGTGCGGGCGCAAGTCAGGCATCAAAAGAAAATGAGTCTCTCAAATGGACCTAGCCTGACAGCAGCGTGGTAAGAATAGGGAGATGAACAGGCAGCGTATGTGTGTGTGTGTGTGTGTGTGTGTGAAACCTATGGCCCTCGTCTATCTGCAGTATGCCTTTGCTAAGTGGAGAACTGCAGAAAAAGCTTAATGTCTCTGTAATGTCCCGTGTGTCTTGTACTTTTGCATTGTTCTGTCTGTCTGTGTCTGTGTATTGTGGTTGCAGGACGTCCTGGTTGCAGTTTGGTTTATTACCAATTTTGTTCCTGCCGTTGCTGATTGGGTGCCTAGCCATATAAAAGGGGCGTCTCTGCCATCAGTGCCGGTGGCCGGTGTTAGAGGCTGGCATGTCCTTGGCGTTAGGCTTTTGTTTGGACCTACTTTTGTCTTATGTTTTCCTTTGTTACTTTTGATATTGTTTGTCTTTTTGTTCTATGAGTCGTTGTTTGTATTCTTTAACTTTTTCTATTTTTATACGTTAACTATTTCTCTTAAGAAATACTATGTTTTTTTTTTGGTCCGTCGTTGTTTTGGGAGAGATTCACTATCTCTCTCCTTTGTTACAGCACATTACTCCCTATAGTTTACTTAGGGACTAAATCAGATGGCCATAAATATAATTATTCAAAAATAGCCTGTTATTTAACGTCTGCGTTTATTTAACCTCCATCTCCTTCCTCTCCTCCTTCTCTTAATTAGACCTCTGGTCATTTCTGTGTAAATACACAAAGGAAGACAGCGTCATTGAATGAAGTTTGCTTGTTAAAAATCTGGGGATGCCTTTTCACAGAGATACATGCAAAAGCAAACACACAAACAACTCTCTTCTCTTTCATCTCATTGTGTGAGACTTGGGTTACTTGGGTTCATTTATATTTATGTTTATTCCAGGGAACATAAACAAAAAGTTGTGGGAAAGACATTTTGAATTTAAAAGCATTAAATAATACATTCTACTATATATGGAAAATAGATGGAATTGCTGAATTGAAATGAGAGGAACTGCTGGGTTTGGCAGCGATGAATTGGAGAACAGGGCCAAACAGAGACTTCAAGTCAGTGTAGTCTGTCACGCTTTTTCCCTCACACTCATATTCAGGCACACACACACACACACACACACACACACACACACAGAGGGAGGGAGAGAGAGAGAGAGAGAGAGAGACTAAGTCAGCCAGAGCTCCAAGAGGTTACTGGTGCGTCAGATCATATCTGTGTAAAACTAGCATTAAACTCTTGGATCCTTGTGTGTGTGTGTGTGTGTGTGTGTGCTAGAGAGAGAAAGGGGGTGTTTATGTAAAGAGAAGCACTGGAAGGATGATGTGTTGATGATGTCATGCTAGAATGTGTGATGACACTAGATGGGTCTCCTCACCTACAGCATCAAAATAGTCTGTGAATCCAGGACATGTATCTGTGCATTAACGTGTGTTTGTGTGTGAGTGTGTGTGTGTGTGTGTGTGTGTATGTGTTTTCAGTATATATGTGGATTCAGTATATACGTATCAGTCAGTATATCTTTTTGCTTGTGCATGTGTGTGTGTGTGTGTATGTATATGTGTTTGTGGATACAGTATATACATATCAGTCAGTATATCTTTTTGCTTGTGTGTGTGTGTGTGTGTGTGTGTGTGTGTGGATTCAGTATATACGGATCAGTCAGTATATCTTTTTGCTTGTGTGTGTGTGTGTGTGTGTGTGTGTGTATGTGTGGATTCAGTATATACGTATCAGTCAGTATATCTTTTTGCTTGTGTGTGTGTGTGTGTGGATTCAGTATATACGTATCAGTCAGTATATCTTTTTGCTTGTGTGTGTGTGTGTGTGTGTGTGTGTGTGTGTGGATTCAGTATATACGTATCAGTCAGTATATCTTTTTGCTTGTGTGTGTGGGCCACTCTAGTCTCTCCCTGCAGCAGTAAGCCTCCCAGCTGCTTCTGAAATTACACCAATCACCTGTGTGTGTGTGTGTGTGTGTGTGTGTATGTATATGTGTTTGTGGATACAGTATATACATATCAGTCAGTATATCTTTTTGCTTGTGTGTGTGTGTGTGTGTGTGTGTGTGGATTCAGTATATACGGATCAGTCAGTATATCTTTTTGCTTGTGTGTGTGTGTGTGTGTGTGTGTGTGTGTGTGTGTGTATGTGTGGATTCAGTATATACGTATCAGTCAGTATATCTTTTTGCTTGTGTGTGTGTGTGTGTGTGGATTCAGTATATACGTATCAGTCAGTATATCTTTTTGCTTGTGTGTGTGTGTGTGTGTGTGTGTGTGTGTGTGTGTGTGTGTGTGGATTCAGTATATACGTATCAGTCAGTATATCTTTTTGCTTGTGTGTGTGGGCCACTCTAGTCTCTCCCTGCAGCAGTAAGCCTCCCAGCTGCTTCTGAAATTACACCAATCACCTGGGTGCTCACCTGGGCGCTTTAATTACCTGGCAGGAATCTAATTAACTCTCTCCACAGGGCTGCCCCAATAAGGTCTGAGGGGTTACGACTCTGGAAGCAGCCTTGTTTGTGTGTCTTTGTGTGTGTGTGTGTGTTTATACGTGTCTGTGTATGTCTGTGTGTGGAGGTGGTAGGTTAAAACAAATGCGTTATTCTCTCTCTTACTGTGTGTGTGTGTGTGTGTGTGTGTGTGTGTGTGTGTGTGTATGTTTGTTGTGATGTTGTTTTCTTCATCCCATCTCACTCATTCTTTCTCCCTGCGGTTTGTGTCAACCCGTCTGTGGGCATCCACTACAGTGCATAATTTATTGGCCTCCCTCTTTGACAAGACAAGTTAATTCCCAAAAAGCCACCGTAGCTTCACACTAATTCTGACGCTTCTTTAAACTCCATGAATAACTCACCACACTCTGACACTGGGGAAGGAGCTCAGGCCGCGCCTCAGAATGCTGAATATCTCAACAGAAAAGACGAGCAGCCATCTCCCATCCAAAACTAGCCAACACACACCTACTCCCTGCCTACAGCTGCACCATGCCTAACGAGCGCACACACCAGGGACTTTACTAGCTTTGAGAGACGGGGGGGCCTAACCAGCACACACAACAGGGATAGGGACAGTTGTCAATTCTACTACTTTAAAACATAACACTTGTGTGAAATGTTACCATGATAGTCAACAAAGTTCGTTCGAAAGTATTTTTCTGTCACTTCTTAGCTAACTATCAGCTAACTTGCTATTAATTGCACTTGCTTTTAGTGCTAGATGTTAACATTAGGGTGCATGTAGAGAGTTAACCTCATGAACCTAGACTGTATAATGATGCGTTAACCTTTGCTATTGCCTTGAAGCTATAGCATATAAGCACTGAGATGTGATCTGATGAAATACTGTAAACATCCTCCTTCATACACACCCTACCATCGCTCTCCATGAGTGTGTGTGTGTGTGTGTGAGTGAGCGTTAGTGCTGCTAATCTTTGGCCTGACATCCTCCTGGTGCTGTGTGAGAGACACACACACACACACACGCACGTGCACACGAACACACATACACACACACACACAAAATAACTGAAGTTGAGCGGCCGCCATTACTGTGGTGACAGCTCCCAGTCCGTCAGCCATGGGCCCTGTGTGTGAAGCAGACATTTGAATACAAGCACCAAGAAGTGGACCTATTCTCTTCTGTGAACATGTCTAGGAAGGCTGGGAGGACATATGCCATCACACATACACACACTTGTTCAATTATACATCTCTTTTCCTTTTTCTCTCCAGCTTCCTCCCCATCTCTATTTTTCTTCTTCTTGTTCTCTCTCTATTTGTCTATCGCTCCATTCCTCCCTTCTGTTCCCCGTGTGTGACACATCTAGTCTACACTGTGACGTTGTTGCATTCTCACCCTTGGCGATGAGGACGTCCATAAATAGTCCCTCGGTGCCTGGCGGATCTGATTCATGCTACTCTCACTTCTGACACCCTATCATGTTCCATCCATCACACAGGGAAGGACCATAATATGGTAAAGCCAAGCAAGGCTCTTGGGAGGCATATTTGCGCAAGACGAAATGTCCATGTCAAATTAGACCAAAGATAGGAGATGGAGGTAAAGTCCACAGCGTAAAGCAGACACACACACACACACACACAGAACAACAACAAAAATACACTTCTTTTCTGTTGAATTAACCCAGTCAGACATGGATTAGCACTGTAATAAGATTTTTTTTTAATAAGACTTTAAAACAGAAACACTACAGCTGACCACCATTGTTTGCTGCAGGGCAGGCCGGAGCAACTGCTGGGGACAATTACTGTTATTAACATGAAAAATGATTATAATTATTTTTAATGGCTGTCAGAGCTAAGGGTTAAGGTTCTCACACTCTTGCCAATAGCAAGCTGGTATAATGAAATTCTGTTCTGTTAAAGTTGTAGTTGCATAGAAAATGTCAAATGCCAACTAATGGCTCATATAAGGTCAGAATTAGTGTCTCATTAGTGGAGAGGGTGATCTTCCTGTCAGTAGGTGGGTCTAGTTTAAAACTCGTTTGTGACACAGCTAGTAACAGCATCTGTACCACAAATGGACAAGGCACCCACAGGGACTGCGGCTTTAATTTCTCTTTAATATCTTTTTAATTTCTCTCCATTCTCTCTCTCCCTCCCTCCCTCCCCATCTCCATCTTTAAACTTCCATTTCTCTCTTCCATTGTCTCCACTGTCCTGTCCTTTTTAAGGCAAAAGCCAAAAATATAGGCTACAATTTTTAAAAACACAGATCAAGAAGAGATCCTTACAGCATCAGGCCCACATCAGGAAGAGATCCCTACAGCATCAGGACCAGATCAAGAAGAGATCCTCTCCAGCACCAGATCAAGAGGGTGCATTAGGTCTGGATTTTAGGCCAGATCAGAGCCAGATGAGAGGCCGGTTTGTGCTCTTGGACACATCATCACCATTTGATTGTAATGAGTTGATGTGAGCTCCATGGACACAGGAAAAACTACAGGCCTAACCACAGGAAATAATTACACAGATCTACTAATTAGACTTAATGGCTATATGATTGAGTTAAATTTGTATAATAATGTTGCCATAATGATGACACAGTAGAGGTGGCTGTGGAGCTCAGAGACTCAGCGCTCTGCAGGAGTTTCCACACAGCTTCGGGCCTTGGCTGAGGATATCCTACCCAAGCAGCAGTGATTTATAAAACACACATCTCTTAGACACAGGTGATGTGAAAAAAGCTTTGCCTGCCAACATGAAAAAACATATCCCATGGTCATTAGCCAAATTTCGCGGAGCACATGTTCCTTTCATACTGACTGACACGGGTCCAGGTGTCCACTAGACCGGTCAATGACTCGGCCCGGACCCTAGTGTTACTGCCGAGGCAGGCTTGGTGTGAAAAGTCTCTACAGTCCTGGGGTGTATTCCTGTGGCACACTACACTTCCCCATATGTAAACGGATCTTCCCCGATTGCAAGCAAAACTAACTGGTTGTCTAATGCAGTTGTACAGCTTGCACACATAATGTTAATGATAATGTTGCATCTAATGCCCCCACCATCTGCAGTAGACAAAGAAATTGCCTTACATGGTCCAGCTTTATCGATAATCCACAGTCATCTTAAATCCACCATTTCAAGTATTTCAGTCATACAGGCATGGGCTCCTGCAGATTGCTTAGCTAAGAGATTTGTTTTGCTTTTTACCGAAAAAAAAACTATGTAGGAAGCTTTTTGTGTGTATACACCGATTCAACAAAATAACTGAAGTTGAGCGGCCGCCATTACTGTGGTGACAGCTCCCAGTCCGTCAGCCATGGGCCCTGTGTGTGAAGCAGACATTTGAATACAAGCACCAAGAAGTGGACCTATTCTCTTCTGTGAACATGTCTAGGAAGGCTGGGAGGACATATGCTGTCATTGGCTGTTCTAACTCCAAATTTGGAAGAAAACTTTATGTATGTCTATAAGACACACAGGCCCTTTCCACATGCCCCGTGCCAAGATACACAGGCCCCATGCAAAGGACCAAGGGCCCAGGTGTTCGCCACCCTTCCTGACAGCCTCCTTCACCTGGTACCTGCAGTGTGGCTGCAGCAGAACTCTCTGCCAGGCATGCAGTCACAGCTGACTCTTACAACCTGGACACCCTCTATTCTCACGGTTACTGTTCTCACCTCTGCTACACGGTGACAGTGGATGGTCTGTGAATGTCTCACTGATCCATTCAATACAATGTGGTCGTCTAAAAGACGGTGTAAAATTTGCCCGACCCATCCGGAGCTCAGGTAATTTTGACCATCTATCAAAGAGGCCATTTTTCTGGTCATCAGAGGTCAGCAGATCAATAAAATATTCTTGAATATGTAAAACAAAACACGTGTTGTTTTTTTTTTTGTCTTTCCTGCTTATTGCTCAAACAAATGATCACTATCGATAGTCATTTAAGATACCTCTATCAGTTACTGGAGGCCACTGCCAACATCAGCAATCCATTTATTCATGATGCTGTCACTGTGGAGAGTCAGTTTACAACGACAGCATAATGAATTGATGACTGAAACATCACCACAGCGATGGTGGTGCCGCAAGATGACAGCATACACAAATTGCTCGCTGAATTTGTCCATACGTCTCTGCAGAGCTCTCTCTGCTGAATTTGTCCATACGTCTCTGCAGATCTCTCTCTGCTGACTTTGTCCATACGTCTTTGCAGATCTCTCTCTGCTGAATTTGTCCATACGTCTCTGCAGATCTCTCTCTGCTCGTTACCCCACACAAAAAAAGGGTACTCGCGTTCACATTAATGCATGATGAACACAGAATTTCAGAAAACCCCGGAATGTAGCATGTTCCATTGTGAAAAAGACTAGAGACTCTGTGTGTGTGTGTGTGTGTATGACAGAGAGACAGAGAGTGTGTGTATGTATGTGTGCCTATGACAAATGGTGTTTGTGTGAGTGTGTGTGTGTGTGTAGTTGTGTGTGTGTGAGAGAGTCTCTGTGTGTGTGTGTGTGTGTGTGTGCGTGTGTGTGTGTGTCATATCCTGTGTAGCTAGAGGAATTATACATTGGCTTGATGTGTTTTGACGCTGTTGAATGAATGATGGTTAGGAAGCTGTTGTGCTTGAAGCCTCTAATGGAGCTTGTCTCTTTTGCCAAGCTAAGCTTCTGCTGTAGCCCCAGGGAGACACCGGTGAGGAGAGGAAGAGAAGAGAAAGAGGAAGAGGAAGAGATATATCAGTAGAATGAAGGAGAGGGAATCTGAATTGGAGCCAATAGCTTCCTCCAACTGAATAAATCCCTCTTGACAGTAGACTTGTTAGGATCTGGTCGCTGACAAAACCTTCCGTGATGAAATGACAGCGATGGGTTGAAAAAGACTGGTGTCAGCAGTGTGTGTGTCTGTATGTGTTTGTGAATATATACTGTGTGTGTGTGTGTGTGTGTGTGTATGTGTGTGTGTGTGTGTTTTGCATGTGTGTGTATATGTACAGTGTTGGGGAGTAATGAGTTACACATACAAAATTATGTAATTAATTACAAAATAAACATAACTTTACAAAAATACAAAAAAAATTACATTACCTGTGTAGAAAAAATGTGTAATTAAATTACAGTTACTTTCAGAAATGTTCAAGGATTACAATTTCAATTACATCTGAATATCTTCTGCAGACACATTGGCTACATGTTCAGTAACATTTGTGTGGCTCTGCCAGTTTTGCTTGTCCACAACACCCTCCTTTCACAGCTGAAAGCCTCATACTATTCTGATGCATTTCATTGGACACTTTTGCTCGTCTCATACTATTCTGATGCATTTCATTGGACAGTTTTGCTAATCTCATACTATTCTGATGCATTTCATTGGTTCTCCTAACGTGTTTGGACGAGTAGGGTGTCTTGGATTGGCCCAGCTAGCTAAGGACGTCTTGTACACAATTCTGAACTTTTGACAGACAATGTCATTCAATGTCATGTCAATATCATTCCTCCTTGAAAATAGGTTAAGATTAGGTTTGTCTGAGCTAAACCTTGTGCGATGCAGCCTTGTCACTAATGACAAGCCATTATTTTAGAGTGTCTTTAGTACTACAGACTAGAGTTTAGGCTACTCCATGACTGTTAGCTGTATCAAGCAGGCACACACAGTTGAACAGTTGATCTGCTTATCCAGTGATGTTTATCAAGTGCTCTGGTAAGCACTGTTTAATGTAGCAGATGTAGTCATGCAAAGATTTGTGTAATGGGTTGAAAAGAAAACAAGATCAGTATTTTTTCAGCATGACGGTGAGCAGGGGCACCATCAAAGGGAAAGTTAGCATGGTTCTAAGGGCCCCAGAGGAATTCTAGGGGACCCAAAATTATTTTCTGCCATAGCACCCAACAATTCTAGTGGCACCCCTGTTGGTGAGTGTTGAAGGATTTTAACAGTTGTTTCCACTTTCCCATATGTGTGTGTGTACGTATGTGTGCATACGCACGCGTGTGCGTGTGTGTGTGTGTGTGTGTGTGTGTGTGCAGACAGGGGAGGTGTTGTCAGAACAGACTTGTGTGTTGTGGTCAGTTTAGTGCGGATGTGGATGAGTCCCGGTGGCAGCAGCCGGCCCATATGGGCAGGACTAATGAGTGGGTCTGCTGCTCTGTGTACTCCTGAGGCAATATTCTCATGAATATTGGCCATACTCACTGTCAGCACCTTTCCCATCTTAGCCCTGCATGAATTTAAAATCCAACTGGTCACCTGTTCAGAGTCAAACTGTTTTACATGAACGATAGAAGAGAAGCTCCAGTGTTTAAAAACAAAAGAAAAAAAGAAAAACTCATTTCAAATCGTTAAAGTATCTCCATGTTGTATTTCTTTGACACGTCCCTGCATGGAGGGCTCAGATGTGTGTTTGTGTGTGTGTGTGTGTGTGTGTGTGTATGTATGTGTGTGTGTCTGTGTGTGTATTAAAGTATCTCCATGTTGTATTCTTTGACACGTCCCTGCATGGAGGGCTCAGATGTGTGTTTGTGTGTGTGTGTTTGTGTGTGTGTGTGTGTGTGTGTGTGTGTGTGTGTGTGTGTGTGTGTGTATTAAAGTATCTCCTTGTTGTATTATTTGGCAGGTCCCTGCATGGAGGGCTCAGATGTGTGTTTGTGTGTGTGTGTGTGTGTGTGTGTGTGTATTAAAGTATCTCCATGTTGTATTTTTTTGACAGGTCCCTGCATGGAGGGCTCAGATGTGTGTTTGTTTGTGTGTGTATGTGTGTGTGTGTGTGTGTGTGTGTGTGTGTGTGTGTGTGTGTGTGTGTGTGTATTAAAGTATCTCCATGTTGTATTTTTATGACAGGTTCCAGCACGGAGGGCTCAGATGTGCATGTATGTATGTATGTGTGTGTGTGTGTGTGTATGTGTGTTTGTGTGCATTAAAGTATCTCCACGTTGTATTTCTTTGGCAGGTCCCTGCATGGAGGGCTCAGATGTATGCGTGTGTGTATGAGGGTTTGTGGGTGTTAAAGTGGAGGGCTCAGATGTGTGTGTGTGTGTGTGTATATGTGTGTTTGTGTGCATTAAAGTATCTCCATGTTGTATTTATTTGGCAGGTCCTTGTATGGAGGGCTCAGATGTATGTATGTGTGTTTGTGTGTGTTAAAGTGGAGGGCTCAGATGTGTGTGTGTGTGTGTATGTGTGTTTGTGTGTGTTAAAGTGGAGGGCTCAGATGCTGCCGTCTGGTCTGTCAGGATAGTCTCCGCAAGCACACTCAGTCTCACTCCTCATGCTCGGAGCAGGATTCCTTTCATCATTAACCTACCTTGGCTTTAGGTCGGTGTGTGTGTGTGTGTGTGTGTGTATGTTTGTATGTGTGTATGTGTGTGTGTTAAAAGTATGTGTATGTCTACGTGCGTTCCATGTCCTCTGCTTTTTGTGTGTGTGTATCCTTCTGTGTGAGTGTGTGTGTGTATTCCGTGTGTGTGTGTGTGTGTGTGTGTGTGTGTGTGTGTGTGTGTGTGTGTCTGGTGTGCTTATTACTCAGTCTGTGCTGTGGCTGCAGGGGTGCCAGTCTGTGTGGAGCTCATTGAAT
>JAIFZK010000009.1:25510000-25530000 GCA_027481765.1 Tenualosa thibaudeaui | reverse complement strand
TGCTTCCTCCTGTTGCCAGTGGCACTAGCAGCAGTGGGGGTGTGAGATGACCAGACCTAGGAGATGAAAATCAGGTACATTTCCCTCATTTTTTCTTGGGAACCAGGGACATATTTCTACAGTCAATATCATTTAAATAAGAAAAAGTCTCAAAAATCGTGGGGAGGAAGTGGGCTTTCTTGTGTTTTGCCTGTCCCTGGAAGTCGGGGCCATCTGCTCATCCTATGTTAGCATCATCAGCAGCAGCAGCAGCAGTGGTAGAGTGACTCGGACACTGTGAGTTTCCACACTGATTTTGACAGCTCCCCTCTCTCTAGAGTCCACTGCTCAAATCGGTTTGCAGCTCTTCACACAACACAGCCTACACACAGCACCTGTGTGTGTGTTTGTGTTTGTGCACATGTGCGTGTATGGAGGAGTATGAGTGTGTGCCTGTCAGAAGGTTCTAGCTAAAAACACAGCTCTTCTTTCAAACTTTGCTTTGACTGTCTTTAGATATGATTTCTTTGGGGGAATGACAATGTAAGGTATAGGATGACCCTGAAAGGTCAACATGAGATAATTTACCATAATTAATGATGTGTGCCTGCCCTGGAACAAAGTCTCCCGTGACCTCAGACATCATAGTTTCACACAACGAGGCTCTGTTTAGCTGGCCAATTAAATCTCCTCATGCTGAGCATATGCAGAGGCCGTGCTGACAGTGGCTGATTCCGTGCGACAGGAAAGACTTTTGTTTTTCCTGTTGTGCAAAGACTCTTCTGCTTGGCCAGCTCCATTGTGATGAAAACAAGGTTGCTAGGAGATTGGAATCCTGCACACTAACAGAACGTAGCTCATGCTGGTGGGTGCTATTTTAATTAGCTTCACTGGACCAGTGAGCAAGGTGTTTCTGCCTTCATATCAGCCTGTGTTAATGGGGTCATTAAAATGTTGACTTAGGACTCTTCACGATTCTTTTCACAAACGAAATTGAAAAAAAGAAAGACAGAAAAACACTGCATTTCTAAAAATATCACATTTCATTTCGTGTGTTTTTTTTTTTTTTTTTTTTTACTTTTTTACCAACTCTCTGAGTTCAGTTTCAGAGGAAGATGTGTTGCTGCTTCTTTGCAGCAATTATTCACTGTGGGTTGGTGCATCTCCTGGAGATCATCCAAACAAGGCAGCCTGCAGCCCAGATCAAACAGTAATCTCCATGCCATGGAGATGGCTATAGGCTATGTGATACTATTACACCATGATGATTAATCCACTGAGGCTAAGGTCATCATTTTCCAATTAGACTCCAAATTGATTTTCACTTCATTACATTCTTGTATTGTGTGTCTTGCATTGTTTTCAAATTCCCCCTGCGTGCCATCTAGCCTTCATTATGTTTCTCATGCACTGCAAGTGAATAGACCTGCTTCTGCTGTCAGCCTGTCAGTAAGCAGATCGCTGGGGGTTTGTGGAGCTGCAGAAGGCTCTGGGTCTGTTCTGGCCTTCGTCTGGGCCTAGTCAGGCACATGCTTCCCTGCTCTGGCTACTTGCAGCATGCATCTGGGGAGGAGCCAGCTAGAAGAAGGCACCTGGGCCTGATGCGGCCCTGATGCGGCCCAGGTCCGCCTGGTTGCTGTGGTCGTGCTGAGAACAGAGGAGATATGGTGCTGAGGCAAAGGGCATCTGGTGCTGAGAATAGAGGGGATCTGGTGCTCGGGCAAAGGGGATCTGGTGCTGAGAATAGAGGGGATCTGGTGCTCGGGCAAAGGGGATCTGGTGCTGAGAATAGAGGGGATCTGGTGCTCGGGCAAAGGAGATCTGGTGCTGAGAATAGAGGGGATCTGGTGCTCGGGCAAAGGGGATCTGGTGCTGAGAATAGAGGGGATCTGGTGCTGAGGCAAAGGAGATCTGGTGCTGAGAATAGAGGGGATCTGGTGCTCGGGCAAAGGGGATCTGGTGCTGAGAATAGAGGGGATCTGGTGCTGAGGCAAAGGAGATCTGGTGCTGAGAATAGAGGGGATCTGGTGCTCGGGCAAAGGGGATCTGGTGCTGAGAATAGAGGGGATCTGGTGCTGAGGCAAAGGGGATCTGGTGCTGATGGCAGAGGGAATCTTGTGTTGAGGGTAGAGGGGATCTGACTGAGGGCAGAGGGGATCTGGTGGTGAAGGCAGAGGGGATCTGGTGCTGAGGGCAGAGGGGATCTGGTGAAACCTTTGCATGTCAGGCTGAGGTGCTGGGGACATAGTGCATAGTGTATATCATAGAACCACTGGTGATGTCGGGCTGTGAAGGGATGGCTGACGGGGTTTATAGGGCTGTTGGATCAAGTGTGTACAAGCCACCAGCAGCTAGCCCCTGATACACCATTCATACCTGACCTGGTTACAAATATCACTGGGGACAGATGGGCCTTTTTAAAATCTTTGTTTGCCAGGACAATAGACAGGGAAGGAATAGGGGGACAACTTGTCTGGGGCTCACCAAGAATATTACCAGTGGCTGTCATCATTTGGCCCAGTGGGAGCAGGAGGCTCTGAGACTCTCCTCTGATTATGTGAATGCCTCTGGGCTTCTGCTGCTCAGGGGCTTCAGCCCTGAACTGATATTGGCTGGCTTTGGGTCTGGCACTGCACCAAGAACAGACGTCACAAGGGTTATGGTGCAGCATTGTCACTGCGGCAACCACAGACATCACCAGGGTTACGGTGCAGCCCCATCGCTGTGCCAAAACTCATCAGGGTTTGAAACAGCATGCACACGTCATCCGGGTCTGGGACCACCAGCAACCCAAAGATGGACATCATCAAAAAAACAAGCAGCACATCTACCACGGCAAACACAGACGTCATCAGGTTAAGGTCTAGCACACCACGGTGCCAAACCTAGAAGTCATTCATCAGAGGTGCGTTCAGTGGCAAATAATAGCTTTATTTGAACTCCCAAATTAGAGGATTGCTGTGTAAATATCCCAGGTTGTTAGAGTCAAATTGCAGCCCTCAGCCTGTGTTCATGTATGTTTGCAGAGAGCCTCCTGCTCACCTGCTAACTCCCACCAAATGAAAAACTGTTTGCCTCCTTTGCTAATATTAACCGCCCTCTGAGAGCTCAAGATGTTTTGCGCTGATAGCACACACTGAGATGCGGATGTCATGAACCCTACATGTGACTGTGGTAAAGTGAGTGGAGGCGGTCCTGCCAAGGGCTCTACTTAAAGATGCCCACTGCAGAGATCACAGACCTGACACATGACCTCAGTATAGTGAGACTGTTTCATCCAAGCTGAAGAAAGGTGCACATGTACGTAGCACAGTGCGGCATGTTAGCGTGCCACAAGCAAGCTGCCAGACGGGAGGGATAACTTCACGTAGATCATGCTTTGGGGTTGGGGGACTGTCTGGCTTGGCTGGATGGCTACTCAGGTCTGAGTCAAGTCCAGTCTCTGTGGTGAGAGATCATAGGCACATTCTTATGGTCTTTGGGTTTGTGTGTGTGTCTACTGCTAAGGTATGGAGTCTACTGTCTGAGAAGAGAAATCATAGACACATTCCTATGGTCTTTGTGTGTGTGTGTGTGTGTGTGTATGTGTGTGTGTGTGTGTGTGTGTGTGTGTGTGTGTGTGTGTGTGTGTGCCACAGGTATGGAGTCTACTTGCTGTGGACTGAGGTCATAGACACATTCTTATGGCCTTTCTGTGTGTGTGTGTGTGTGTGTGTGTTTGTGTGTGTGTGTGTATATGTGTGTCTATGGGTCTTTACTGTGGATGACAGGAGGATGAAGGAGAAGGAGAGGAGGACACAGTTATGCATGTCAGCAGAGGAGCTCAGTTTGCTGAACAAAGCCTTCTTACTATTTATTTTGTGTGTGTGTGTGTGTTTGTGTGTACATGTGTGTGGGTGTGTGTGTGTCAGGCCTTTGGTTCTGACAGTGATCTCAGGAGTGGTGCTGAGCGCTGGGAGCAGAGATTTTGCTGGAGATTACTATCACTAGGGACGTGGACAGGAATGGATATGCTACATATCTGTATGTATTTGTGTGTGTGTGTGTGTGTGTGTGTGTGTGTGCGTAAGATGGACACATTCAAGATTCAAAATGAAAGATTCAAGATTATTTGTGTTGTCATTCCAGATGTTGCTTCAGGAGGAGCAGGGTAGAAAGAAATTAAGTGGTATAAGAAAACATACATAAAAAACCCCATCAGCAGCTAAACGAATGCATTGCCAAGACAATGAGGACTGCTTTGTTATCAGGTCTTTCACTACCTCTGGCTTAACTTACCAAGGTGTGCTGCTTGAACACTGTTTTGCACCTCCAAGTCATTGAATTCTATTGTTTACCTAAAAAATGTTACGACATGACTATTTTATACTCATCGCGCTAAATATGAGCAACATGCACGGTGAAAAAGAAGCTAAAAATGTCAACGTTAGATATAGTTAAACATTTAGGTTGCATTTTGATTAGCTGCCAGGGAGTCAGGGAGATATGTAGCCAAATGTAATTTCACAGTCATAGTGATAGTCAGGGAGATATGTACCAAATGTAACGTCACAGTCATAGTGATAGTCAGGGAGATATGTACCAAATGTAACGTCACAGTCATAGTGATAGTCAGGGAGATATTTAGCCAAATGTAACGTCACAGTCATAGTGATAGTCAGGCTTGTTTATATAGTACAATCTAACACAGCCAGTGGTTGACCAAAGTGCTTTCGTATCAAATGTATCAAAGCAACAAGATGGACACAACCAATTTCAACCTTGCATATTTTTTAGTCAGTGCTTTGTATTTAGTTAGTGCTTTGTATTTTGTCGGTGCTTTGTATTACCCAAGTTTTTGGAGGTAAAAAAACAGTCTGAACAGTGCCTTAACTACCTATTGGAACACGCCTCAGGACATGAACCATGAATTAGTAACAATTCTCTCTCTCTCTCTTTCTCTTTCTCATTCTCCTGCTCTCTCTTTCTCTCTGAATAGTTATATTTGTTTATTTGTAATTGTCTCTGTTTCAGCCACGTCTACCTGCTTTCCTTCCATGTCTGTGTCTCTACCGGATGTAAGTACAATTATCTGTAGGACTCAGTGCTGTTTACTTGTGGATTAAAACATACTGCATGCCAAATTAATAGGTGTAAATGCTGTCTGGGTCTGGGAGTCTCACAGTGACGCCAATAAGTGTTCTCTCAGCATTTCTAGCACATTCTATAATCCCCGGAAACCACAATATATGCCACCGTGACGTGGATCAGCTGTCTCCGTGCCAACTGCAGTCATAAAGCTCAATTCCAGGCCTTACTCCAGCCTGTTTGAAGCTCCTCACACACACACACACACACACACACACACACACACACACACACACACACACACACACACACACACACACACGCGTGTGACTCAAGTCAAGGGTGATGCAAAGCCCAATCCAATCGCTCATACATGCTGAGGATTATTAGGGTTTTCCTCCAGACATCTGAGGGCTGCTAACCAGGTTGGGCAGATTTACAATTCTGTACATCAACAAAAAGACTCGAGCAGGGAGCCAAAACATCCAATATAGAGAGATAGGGAGAGAGGGGGAGAGAATGAAAAAGAGAAAAGAAAGATAAAGAGAGAGAGAGAGAGAAAGGAACTTAGAAAGAGTGAAAGAGAGAGCGAGATGAGAAAGAGAGAGAGAGATTGAGTGAGAGAAATTGAGAAATAGAAAGTGAGTGAAAGTGAGACCGAGAGGAGAGAGAGAGAAATCGAGGAACTGAGGAACAGAAAGAGTGAGTGAAAGAGAGAGCAAGAGGGTCTGTGTTTATGTAACTGGTTTGGCTTTTTGTAACTATTCTTGGCCACCTCAATTAAACTGTTGCTCACCACACTCACACACACACAGACACACACACACACACACACGTTCACAGCTGCTTGCATTTATGTGTGTGTGTGTGTGTGTGTGTGTGTGTAAGTGTGTATGCATATCTGTGTGTGTGTGTATTAAGTGTGTCTCATTTGTCTTCTGTGCTGTTTGAGAGGAGGAGGACGAGGCTGTTTTTGAGCACACTGCCTTAGCCTCAACTGCTGAGAGTGGATTGCATTTGGCCCAACCCTGGCCCTACTGTGGGGCGGGTCCGGGACATATATGGGCGGGGCATGCTGTGGGGCAGGTCCGGGACATGTGTGGGAGGAGCATGTTGTGGGGCGGGTCCGGGACATGTGTGGGGCGGGGCATGCTGTGGGGTGGGTCCCTGGCATAAGTGGGCGGGGTATGCTGTGGGGCGGGTCCGGGACATGTGTGGGTGGGGCATGCTGTGGGGCAGGTCCTGGACATGTGTGGGCGTATGCCAGTCTATCTGTGTGTGTGTGTGTGTGTGTGTGTGTGTGTGTGTGTGTGTGTGTGTGTGCTGAAGGACTGTGTGTCCATGCATCCACTCCCAGCTTCAGCTGAATGTGGGCTGTGATTGTGTGCCAGTCTCAGAGCAGAACTGTGGAGGGAACACAGACACATAGTGATAGTGTTTAAAAACCTGAGATAAGAAATGTGGACAGCTTTGGACTCCCCCAGAGTTAATGCCCTCTAATGTACGCCTTTGTAATGTAAGCCTTTTTTTTTCAACGCCCTGCCCACCTAACACATTTATGCCACTGTGTGCTGAACCACAGCCAGTACTTAGCGGAGATTGGGAGTGGATCCATGGTCACCCAGAGTCGGCTGTAAAAGAGGTGGATAAAATAAGGAGATCTTCATCCAAAGGGCATCTGTTTATTTATCTATCAGTATTAGCAAAATATCTTATTTTTTGTCTCAGTGTGGTTAGTAAACATGTAACTTATAAATACATTCATACTGTCATATCATAACACAACATGTAACTTACAAATACATTCATACTGTCATATCATAACAAAATGTAACTTACAAATACATTCATACTGTCATATCATAAGACAACACACATACGTTTATGTATCCTTCACACACAGCAGCAAAATGGCACATAGAAATATTGAGTCCATTAAAACACTTAACCTGTTTAAAGTTACTTATAAAAGATCAGTACCAATGTATTTGTCAGACACAGACGGATGGAGGCAGGGGTAGATAAACAAAGGAGGTATTTAATGGGATAAATCAATGAATAAACAAAAGTCACGTCCACTTCTCAAGTAGAGGAAAAAACAGAAAATCACTAACTACTAAGATTAACAGAAAACTAGAAAACCACTGGAGTAGGAAAGTAAACACTAGAAACTGACGAGGAAAATCTGAAGGAACAAGGGTTAACAAACCAAACGGGGAATCCAAAACTTACGGAGCGGAGAACACGGGAATACGTGGGTTACAGAGAATACAAATGACAAGCGGGGAGTCTGAGGGAATAACGACGAGACCAGACAAAGGGTGAAGTGAAGGGGAGACTTAAATAAGGTGGAGACCAGGTGATATTAATTAGAACTCAGATGAAGGAGATCGAGTGCGAGTCTGTGGCGTTGTGTGAGGGGGCGTGGCCGTGACCAGGTCCGATGCAGACCTGACATTACCCCCCCCTTCAGGGGCCGCTCCTGTAGTAGGACGGACCGGGCGCCGGACGCGCCGTCCGGGGTGACCCCGGCCCCGGGGACCGGGACGGTCCGGGCGCTCTGTATGGAAGGTTGAAAGTAGGTTGGGATCTAGGACGTCCTCCCTCGGGACCCACGAGCGTTCCTCCGGACCGTACCCCTCCTAGTCCACCAAATACTCCAGACGACCCCTCCGGCGCCTGGAGTCAAGGATGGTGTTGACCGCATAGGCCGGGCCGTCATCCAACAGGAGTGGCAAAGGAGGCTCAGGCCGCACATTGGACGCTGGGGAGAGAGGAGAAACATCGTGAGGTGCATGGTAGGGCTTAAGTAAGGAAACGTGAAAAGTGGGGTGAATACGGTAGTGAGAGGGCAAACGTAACTTAAAAGTGACCGGATTGACCTGCTGCACGATCTCAAAGGGGCCGATGAACCGGGGGCTGAGGTTCTTCGAGGGCAGTCGGAGACGGATGTCCTGGGTGGAGAGCCAAACCTTCTGGCCCACTACGTAGGGAGGAGTGGGTTTTCTCCGGGCATCTGCGTGGTGTTGGAAACGCCGGACTGACCTCTGGAAATGATGGTGTGCACTGGCCCAGACCCGGCTACTCTCTCGATGCCAGTCATCTACGCTGACGGTGGCTGGTGGCCGAGTGTGCACTGGAAGGGAGTGAGTCCGGTGGAGCGCTGACGTAATGAATTTTGTGCATATTCGGCCCAGGGTAGGAATCGATTCCAGCGGTCTTGGTGTTGTGAGCAGAAGGTGCGTAGAAATCGACTAACTCCTGGACCTTCTGCTCAGTCTGGCCGTTGGATTGGGGATGATACCCAGAGGTTAAGCTGACGGCCACACCCAGACGACCAAGGAAAGCCCGCCAGAAACGAGAGATGAATTGTGGACCACGATCAGAAACGATATCCTCGGGGATGCCAAAATGTCAGAAGACATGTGTGAAGATTGCCTCGGCGGTTTCGGCCGCCGAGGGGACAGATTTGACAGGGATTAGTTTACATGACTTGGAAAACCGGTTGACTACAATTAAAATACAGGTAAAGTCATTGGATCTTGGTAGGTCGGTAATAAAGTCTACGCCTAGGTGTGACCATGGTCTCTGGGGTATCGGAAGAGGCTGGAGTTTACCTTCTGGCGGGGAGTCTTAGACATGGCACACTGGGCACACCCAGCCACATACCTCTGAACATCACGATCCATTCGGGGATATAAATCGATCGCGGAGGAGAGAGAGTCTGGGCCGCCCCCGGATGACCAGTGCCTAGGGAGGTATGGAGGCTCTCGAGCGCCTCCTGGCGGAGCCCGGTGGGAACATATAGACGGTTAGCCGGGGTCTCGGGTGGTGCTGGGTCCTGGGCCATTGCTTGGGTTATGCGACTGTCCAGTGCCCACTGGATGGGACTCACAATGAGATGGGTCGGTAAGATGGGTTCGATCGATTTCGGTGAGTCCGCATCTCCGTGAACTCTGGACAGCGCGTCGGCCACCACATTCTTGGACCCCGGCCTGTAGGACAAAACAAAGTTAAAACGGGTGAAGAACAGTGCCCACCGGGCTTGACGGGGGTTCAAACGTTTGGCTTCTTGGAGGTAGGCCAAATTTTTATGATCGGTGAGGACTCGGAATGGGTGCTGTGCTCCCTCCAGCCAGTGACGCCACTCCTCCAGGACGAGTTTTACGGCGAGTAATTCCCGATTTCCAATGTCGTAGTTTTGCTCAGCCGTGGTAAACTTGCGGGAGAAGAAGGCGCATGGGTGAAGTCTGGCAGGGGACCCACTTTCTTGGGACAGGACCGCCCCGGCCCCGGTTGTGGAGGCATCTGCCTCTACGATAAAGGGTTTGGTGGGGTCCGGGAGCGTGAGGAGAGGAGCAGAGGCGAAGGAGGCTTTGAGATTCCGGAGTGCTTGTGCGGCCTCGGGGGGCCACTGGAGAGTCTTAGGCTTGGAGCGGAGGAGGTTAGTGAGCGGGGCGACAAGTAGGCTATAGTTCTGGATGAACCTACGGTAGAAGTTAGCGAAGCCTAACAACCGCTGTAGTTCCTTCACCGTCGTGGGAGGTGGCCAGTTAAGCACGGCGTCTACCTTCCCCTGGTCCATCTTCACACCTTGGGAGGAGATGTGATACCCCAGGAACTGAACTTGGCGTTCGTGGAATGAGCACTTCTCGGCTTTGAGATAGAGGTGATGCTCACAAAGCTTGCGGAGTACTAGCGTTACATGATGGCGATGTTCGGCCTCGTTCCGGGAATAGATCAGGATATCGTCAATATAAACTATGACAAACCGATGAAGATATTCCCGGAACACTTCGTTCATGTACGCTTGGAACACGGAGGGGGCATTGGCTAAACCGTAAGGCATGACACGATACTCGTAATGTCCACTAGGTGTGATGAAAGCAGTCTTCCACTCGTCCCCCTCTCGTATCCTGATGAGGTTGTAGGCACTCCGCAGGTCCAGCTTCGTGAACATCACTGCTCCACGAAGCTGCTCCAGGGCGGCCGGGACCAGAGGAAGAGGATGGCGAAACTTAATTGTAATCTTATTGAGAGCTCGGTAGTCAATACAAGGTCGAAGACCCCCATCTTTCTTAGCCACAAAAAAGAAGCTGGAGGCAGCGGGGGAGACTGACGGGCGGATGTATCCCTGACGCAGAGCCTGGATATAATCTTCCATGGCCTTTTGCTCAGGTAGGGATAGTGGGTAAACCCTTCCTCTAGGCACCGGCAGTCCTGGCAGCAGGTCAATGGCACAATCCCAGGGTCGGTGTGGGGGAAGTTGTGAGGCTCGTGCAGGGCAAAACAAATCAGTGAAATGACGGTAGTCGTGGGGAATGGTTGTGCTACGGGTTGCGAGTGGGCTTTCTACAGACGTGGAACCCACCACCAGGGGGGAGTTATCGTGACAAGACCTAGGAGCAGGGAGACAAGACAGACAAACATTAAAACACATATCACCCCATTTTAAGATTTCGCCCGTGGCCCAGTCCACCACTGGAGAGTGTTGGACCAACCACAGGCGGCCTAAGATTAAGTCTGTGGTAGCCTCCTCGAGAACCAGTAATTCTATACTCTCCTTGTGGAACGCTCCCACTTGGAGAGTCAGCGGTCCTACGGAGCGTCGGATGGTCCGACGAGTCAGCGGTCGACCCACAATAGAATGCACGATGTAGGGGCGTGGACAGTCCCGATGCTGGAGCTTTAGGCGTCGGCAGACCGACCCGGATATGAAATTCCCGGCAGAGCCAGAGTCGAGGAGGGCCTGGACTGAAAAAGAGTTGTCGGCAGCTGAGAGGGTTACAGGGAATAACAGGGGAAATAGAACAGATGGTTGCAGATCGACCTCACTCACCTGGACGCGAGGTGGGCGTACAGGGCACGCACGTAGATGCATAAACCCTGCACAACCCACCTGCGTCGTTCCATGGAGCTGAGCTTGATAGAATCGATCTGCATGGGGGTCTCAGGTGAAGGATCAGGACATGCAGGTCGGGTTGCAGGTACCGCGGCGCTGGGGTCGACTGGCAGACAGCTCTCCCTCCGGTGTGCCACCCGTATGGCGAGCTGGATAAACCGTTCTAAGCCCATGGAGTCATCATAGGCTGCCAGGTGGAGGCGCAAGGCGGGTTCCAGTCCAAGGTGGAAGATTGTAATAAGGGCTGGCTCGTTCCACCCACTGGCGGCGGCTCCTTCCTTGTTTTAGATTATGCAGCTGCTCTTGCACTGCGGAGTCGCCCACCGGAGCCTGGAAGACTTCTCTGAAGTGTTTGATAAAGGCGGTCACTGACTGAGTGGTGGGTCCTGCCTGCTGCCAGACACTCTCTGCCCATTGGAGGGCCCGGCCACCCAAGCGCGAGATGATATATGCGACTTTACCACGTTCAGTAGGAAAGCGGCGTGGGTCCATCTCAAGGGCGAGAGTGCATTGTAGCAGAAACCCACCACAACCCTCAGGGTCTCCGGTGTAGGTAGAGGGATCAGAGGTGGTAGGAAGGACGCTAACCGGGGTTGTCGTGTGTGACAATAACTCTCGTCTTAATTCCTCTACCATTGCTCGAAAAGGATCGGGGAGTTGAGCCTCCATGCTAATTTTAGGGTCTGGTCTTCTGTCAGACACAGACGGATGGAGGCAGGGGTAGATAAACAAAGGAGGTATTTAATGGGATAAATCAATGAATAAACAAAAGTCACGTCCACTTCTCAAGTAGAGGAAAAAACAGAAAATCACTAACTACTAAGATTAACAGAAAACTAGAAAACACTGGAGTAGGAAAGTAAACACTAGAAACTGACGAGGAAGATCTGAAGGAACAAGGGTTAACAAACCAAACGGGGAATCCAAAACTTACGGAGCGGAGAACACGGGAATACGTGGGTTACAGAGAATACAAATGACAAGCGGGGAGTCTGAGGGAATAACGACGAGACCAGACAAAGGGTGAAGTGAAGGGGAGACTTAAATAAGGTGGAGACCAGGTGATATTAATTAGAACTCAGGTGAAGGAGATCGAGTGCGAGTCTGTGGCGTTGTGTGAGGGGGCGTGGCCGTGACCAGGTCCGATGCAGACCTGACAGTATTAAAGGCACCAGATATACAGCTTATTCTCAATCAGTATATTCTAGATGCAAACCATTCATTTCAGTGTCATAGCTTTGTATATTTACACTCTAAAGGATTGCTAAAGGATTACATGAAAACTGTTTCGTAACACACAGTCTTCATACTTTACAAAATATCATTCCTGAAATCAGTGTATTTATGTATTCATGCTCGTGTTCCTGATTAAGACCAGTGTGTATTTATCTATTTATACTCTTGAAACTTCATTAAATTCTGTATATTATAACCAGTTTATCTAAACTTATTTATTCTCATCAAACCTCTTCAAAAATCCATGTAATTTGTGGGTGAACATATGTATTCTCATTAACTTGAAATTGCTGTGTCTAAAAACACTGTCTGGCAGCTCACAATGCTATGTTACAGTTACACAGCAAATTCATGGGTGTTAGATTTCTAGTGTTCTGACAAATAAACATGGTTTCAGTGATAAATGTTACATTCTCAACACCTTTGGTGTAAATATAGGTCAAATGCTGTTGTTAATTTGCAGAGTTCGTATAAATCAACACCAGTTTAGTGTTGAGGGCTACATCCGGGATATTTTGCATGAACATTCTGAAAATTTACACAAACAAATAGGATCTCAAAGGACCCAGTTAGCTAGAAGACAGCTGATGTACACACAGACACAGCACATACCCTCTCTCTCTCTCCCATACACATATAATGATATAGGATTGAGTGTTCTCTCTGACATCTTACAAATGTGAGTGTGTTGGTCTCTGTTATTGAAGTGTGTGTGTCTCTGGTATTGGCTGCTCTATTGCTTCATCTGACTCTGTGTCTCATCAGGGTGGAAACACAATTATGGAAAACATTTGCTGCTGTTTTTACACCTCTCACACACTGTGTGTGTGTGTGTGTGTGTGTGTGTGTGTATGTGCAGATATGTCTGCATATCTGCTTCTCCATCTTTGAATGTGCATTTTTATCTGTGTGTGTGTGTGTGTGTATTTGTGTGTATATATTAGTGCTGTCAATGTTGTGATGCAACACATGTGACTAATGTAAAAATTTGAACAGTTATTTTTTTGATACAAATTAATCATGCAGACGCATACGTCACCCTTCCCACCAGCGCCCTCCTCCCTTTGGCTTTGACACACAATTGATATGATAAATGGAGTTTTTGGTCTTTTGGTCTCTCTGCTCTCTGCAACTCTGCTGCGCACTGACGTGAGATGGCAAAGTATCCTACTGTAGCCTAGTCTCAAGTTCTTGTTAAGATTTCGAGAGCTCTGTCTGGGGATGAGAGAGTTTCTCTTTGTCATTATACACAGAATATAAGCAGCATAATGACGGTTGTAGATGGTTCATATTATGCCATTTTAAAAGAGCTGACAGACATGTTGAATGAGCCTACAAGGAAAAGGTCAGACTGTAGTAGATTTGAAGCAAGGGGGAGTGTGCAGAATTTGTGTGCCTGAGATGTGAGTGTGGCAGGGGATGATTAAAAGATCATGTGGTCAATCTTTTCAGCCCCATCATTTCAAAAGTAGCTCACACCCCTGTCATAGACAGCCCGTGGCAACTACACACTCACACACTCGGTGTGAAGGAGACTGAGGAGCGCCACTTTGCTGAAGTTTGCACTAACTAAAGGAAGATTAGGAAAAATAAAGGAAGATTTTGAAACTTTAAATGTGTGATTAATTGTGATTAATCATGATTAACTTTAATTATCTATTGTGATTAATTAGATTTGTTTATATCAATTGATTGATGGCACTAATATATTTATATATAGATGTCTATGCTAATCAGTGAGGGTGTGTTTTTTTTTTTTTTCTTGTCTGTTACCTGTTATGTTGGGTTACGTTGTATCAAATTTTCTCGTCAAACAACAGGGCTATAGGCTGATTTCCTCTACTATATCACTGTAATGGTTAGAACACATAATGGAGTTTCAGTGATTAAAGTTTCAATGATGAATTTATTTTGAATAACTCATGTATTGGGCATATTTGTGTCACATGTTGCATGCAAGATGGGTTCTCTCTTCAGGCCAGTGGAAAGGTATATTCAGGCCAGTGGATGACATGAAACTGAGTGTAGTGGCAAAATGACATGAAACTGAGTGTAGTGGCATAATCGGTTTAAATAGTTTTTTCTTTAATTTTTTCTTTAACCCTAATTCCATTGACTTATTTTTTTACCAGCTGGAGAAAGCAGGCAATGTCATGACTCACAGATTATGTCTCAGAAAAGACAAATAATAAAAGAGAGAATAGTTGACGTTGACAGTGATTCATTGCAAATAAACGTAAATATCCAATAAAGGATGCAACTGTGTAAGTCCTTGAGGCAGCTTTTGTAGACAAGACTAAGCAGGCCTTTCGTGCCGGCTGAGGTCAATTAATAATTTCTGCTGACCTGCCTTCTTCCCATTGTTCCACAAAGGATCACACCCTCACACACCAACTTAAAGGATCACACCCTCACACACCAACTTAAAGGATCACACCCTCACACACCAACTTAAAGGATCACACCCTCACACACCAACTTAAAGGATCACACCCTCACACACCAACTTAAAGGATCACACCCTCACACACCAACTTAAAGGATCACACCCTCACACACCAACTTAAAGGATCACACCCTCACACACCAACTTAAAGGATCAGACCCTCACAGCCTGTAGAGGGTGCACACTCACAAAACGCAAAATATGAGCAAACAGATAGAAACTTAAATGTGGCACCTACAGTACAGTACTGAAACACAATCTCTCTCTCTTTCTCTCTCTCTCTTTCTCTCTCTCTCTCTCTCTCTCTCTCTCTCTCTCTCTCTCTGTTGAGACATGAAACATGCATATGCAATGCACAGAACTCTCTCATACATACATGGAGACACACACACACACACACAGACACACACTTGAAGTATGTGAAGACTGTACATATGTATTTGTGTGTGTCAGCATGTATGTATAACTCATGGGGGCGAATATGTAAGAGTTGTGGTTCAAAAGATTCAGTTTCTTCAGATGGCACATTGTGCAATGTGTGGTGTCATACTATGTACCGATATGTGGTACATCTAGTACTGTACCACATATTATTTTATCTTATGTATTGACTTTCACATATCGACTGATTCTGATTATTATATTGTTTTTTTGGTTAAGAGCCCTATAGGCCTATAGGCTCCTTTACATAAATCCACTACTCGATTGAAAAAAGAAAACAAGGTTGTAAGCTAGCTACATCTTTCAGTAGCACAGTATAACCCAGTATTAGAGTTCTCAACACTCCTCAGTCTAACCCAGTATTAGAGTTCTGAACACTCCTCAGTCTAACCCAGTATTAGAGTTCTGAACACTCCTCAGTCTAACCCAGTATTAGAGTTTTGAACACTTCACAGTCTAACCCAGTATTAGAGTTCTCAACACTTCACAGTCTAACCCAGGATTAGAGTTCTCAACACTTCACAGTCTAACCCAGTATTAGAGTTTTGAACACTCCTCAGTCTAACCCAGTATTAGAGTTCTCAACACTTCACAGTCTAACCCAGTATTAGAGCTCTGAACTCTTCACAGTCTAACCCAGGATTAGAGTTCTGAACACTTGACAGTGGCCAGAGGCACAGTGTTTCTCCTCTCTACCCAAAACTATGCAGCTTTTCCTTGTCCCTCCTGAGATTCCCCTACTTGTCTGTCTGAGTGGTGTTGAGTGGAATACACACTCTGTCTGTCACTTGAACACACACTCTAGCAAAATATTACTTTAATAGATTTACAGGAGATTTACAAAATATGTCATGCCTTATCACATCATATGGCGTTTATAATATGCCACTACAGTCATACACCAACCCATGCATAACTGTGGCATGTTCATGTTCATGAACGAACAAACACCACATTAATTATAATTTGATTTCCATTTATCTGTGTTGAATTTAATTTGCTGAGAGTGAGAAAAAGGGAGAGAGAGAGGGAGGGGTTGGGAGACGTGTGTCACTGACTGTTCCTCAAGCTCCCTCATGGGGACACCACTTCTCTACAGGACCTCAGCACACACACACACACACATACAACAACAACAACATAGTCAATAGTCAATGGATTTTGAACTAGTAATGTATGTGGTATTTGTGTGATATGAGGAGGGCTATGCGAAGTGCTTTGTGAGTCAGGGGTGGGCTTACATGTGCAAGAGGACTCGTTAATTACACACCTCTCATGTAGATACGCATTCATCCATTGTATGCTGGGAAAACATTAACATATTGATGCATATTAAAATAATCACTGACAGTGTCTGATGTGCAGCAGTATTCAATCAAAGAAGTTCAGCTTCTGGGAAGCAATAAATTGCATTTTAATAAGTTTAACAGCTGAATATGTATTACTATATTATCTGATATGAATGATATTGCAACGTTTAATGTTCGACTGTGAAATAACTCACGGGTGAAAGCCCTGTCCTTATGTAATCCAGTCCAATAGAAATGTAATCCAGTCCAATAGAAATGTAATCCAGTCCAATAGAAATGTATTCATGTTGCTCTAGTGTCTGGTTGTGCCGTTACTGCCCTTGTCCTTGCCTGGGTTCAAACAGAGTCTTCACACACAGTTTAGCTTGCGCCTCAAAATGAATTAATCAATATTTATGGTTGTTCATTAGATTGGCACTTTCAATTTACCAAGTTGGAGAGAGAAGCAGCCCAACCACTAATTCTCTCCTTTCTCTTGCCCTCACCCCTTCTCTCTCTCTCTCTCCCTGTCTCTCTCTCTCTCTCCCTGTCTCTCTCTCTGTCAGCGCTCTCTATCGTTTCTCTGGAACCTCTACATGGGGCTCTATTCATCTCTCTCGTTCTTCCAGCACCCCATTTATCCTGCCTTTGCATTTCTCTGACTCCTGCTCTCGTGCTCTCTCTGACACACACATTCACACTCACACACACACACACACACACACACACCCTTTCCTCCCTCCGCCCCTTCTCCCTCTCTCTCTCTCTCTCTCTCTCTCTCTCTCATCCTCACACACACGCACACAAACACACACACACACACATGTGCAAGTACACACACACACACACGCACACACACACGCACGCACACACGTGCACGCACACACACACACACAGATTATCCATATCCTCTCTCTCTCTATCTCGCACACACACCCCCCTTTTCTACCTTTCTTACATGCTCTTCCAAATTGTCTCTTTTTCTCTCTCTCTTTCTCTCTCTCTCCTTTGGATTTCTAATCATGATCCCCCCTGTGCTGCAAGGAAAACTCCACCTACTCAGACCCACTAATGTAGTCAGTGACAGTGCAAGCCTTCTCTCTCTCTCCCTCTCTCTCTCACTCACACACACACACACACACTCCCTCCCTCCCTCTGACTCTCTCACTCTATTTCTCTCTCTCTCTCTTTCGCACGCGCTCACTTGTTCTGTCTCTCCATCCCAGGCAAGTGCGCTCCCTGGAAGCAGCGCTCCCCAAGCAGATAAAAGAGACAGCGGAGAGGAGGAGGATGTGGAGGAGTGGGGGTTAGAGGAGTCCTAGAGGAGTGACTGTCGCCCAGGGAGGACGGATGAAGATGCTCCCGGCTTCTCCGAGTCTCTCCAGCCTCCTGCCGTCTCTGCCGTTAGCGTTAGCGTTGCCTCCACTCTCGTCGCGTCCGCTGCCGCCTTCGTCTCTGTTGCCGTGGCTGCTGCTGTGGCTGTTTCCGCTACCGCGCTCCTGTCAGTGAGGAGTCGGGCACTCTGGCATGTTGTGCTGGGATTTATGCTCCCCACACTTACACACTCACACACACACACACGTGCACACACACTCTCAGAATCACAGAAGAGGGAAGATCTGACGCTTCACATTTCACTTTGCCTCTCCACTCCTGAAGCAGCTTTGTGGTCTTGGCTGCACCCTCTGATGGACTAACCCAGCGATTTGGAGAACTGTTACCTGTGTGTGTGTGTGTGTGTGTGCGAGGGAGAGGAGTGTGTGTGTGGGTAAGTGAGTGTGTGAGAGAGCAAGAGAGAGAGAAAAAGGAAACGTTGACACAGCCAGTCCCGTCAGGATCGGATGGACTTCTCCCACACTCTGGAGGACTGATACTTGTTTGTTTGTGTGTGTGTGTGTGTGTGTGTGTGTGTGTGTGTGTGTGTGTGTGTGTGTGGGTGGTTGTGAGTGTGTGTGTGAGTGTGTGTGTGTGTGTGTGGGGGGGGGGGGGGGGACATCGACAGACCCCAGCCCTAAGGAAGGACAGGCAGGCAGCTTCATGGGGCAATTCCCTCCCGAGCTCAGCATGCTCCTGACTGTGTGTGTTTTCTCCTCCCCAACACACACACACCAGAAGTGAAGCCTTTCACCCACGGGAGAGGGAAACAGCTGACAGACACAGCGCACAGAGCACAGGAGAGACAGAGGAAGAGACAGGAGGACAATTAGGATCCTGGGTGCTTTGGGAAGGAGTTCTTTTTGTCTGTTTTGTTTTCTATTGAAATCCACACCCATGCATTTCTGACTGGTTCCAGACTTGTGATTTTTGGCATCTGACAAAGAGGTAGGGATCCTTTTCTTCTAGCTTTTGCATGTGGCTTTGGCAAACTGTTGATGAAACGTCTTCCTCTGCCTCTGATGTTGAAGTGTCAGGAGTTCAGTCTCTGTTGGCTCTGTCGCTGAAGCTGTTGTTGTTGTTGTGGTTGTTTGTTTCTGTGGAGACCGAGGGTCTCAAAACCTTGGTGTGTTATTTCAATGCCTGACTGGGAGTGGAGCATGTAACCTTTCTAAGAGTCCGTTCTCTTCTAAAGCTGGTGGTATGCTGACAGTAGTCACGCTGGCTGGGTGCTTAAGCTTTTGTGTCTGTGTCTGTGTGTGTGTGTGTGTGTGTGTGTGTGTGTTTGTTGTTGGTTGCTTAAGCCATTTCTCATGCCAGTCGTGAGGGGAGAGGGCTTTCACACAGTTGCTCGCAACACACTGGATGCTTCTAGAAACGTGTCCCACTGATGCTCTTTCCTATAGCCAGGCTTAGTGACATACACTCTTAGTGGCATACACTCTTAGTGATGTACACTCTTAGTGGCATACACTCTTAGTGACACACACTCTTAGTGGCACACACACTTAGTGGCACACACTCTTAGTGACACACACTCTTAGTGGCACACACTGTTAGTGACACACACTGTTAGTGACACACACTCTTAGTGGCGTACACTCTTAGTGGCACACACTCTTAGTGGCACACACACTTAGTGGCACACACTCTTAGTGGCACACACACTTAGTGGCACACACTCTTAGTGGCACACACTCTTAGTGACACACACTGTTAGTGACACACACTCTTAGTGGCGTACACTCTTAGTGGCACACACTCTTAGTGGCGTACACTCTTAGTGACACACACTCTTAGTGGCGTACACTCTTAGTGACACACACACTTAGTGACACACACACTTAGTGACGTACACTCTTAGTGACACACACTCTTAGTGGCACACACACTTAGTGGCACACACTCTCAATGACACACACTCTTAGTGGCACACTCTGTTAGTGACACACACTCTTAGTGGCACACACACTTAGTGGCACACACTCTTAATGACACACACTCTTAGTGGCACACACTGTTAGTGATGTACACTCTTAGTGACACACACTCTTAGTGACACACACTCTTAGTGACACACACTCTTAGTGGCATACACTCTTAGGGATGTACACTCTTAGTGGCATACACTCTTAGTGACACACACTCTTAGTGGCACACACACTTAGTGGCACGCACTCTTAGTGACACACACTCTTAGTGGCACACACTGTTAGTGACACACACTGTTAGTGACACACACTCTTAGTGGCATACACTCTTAGTG
>JAIFZK010000009.1:25497500-25502500 GCA_027481765.1 Tenualosa thibaudeaui | reverse complement strand
ATTTGTAAGGATGCAACAAACTATCCTCTTCAGAACAGCACAAATATTCTCACAATTAAACCGAATCATCAACTCATCAAACCAAAGTCAAGGCCTGTGGCCTCTTCCAGACGGTGTTGTCATGCTCTCTCTCACACACACACACACACACACACACACACACACACACACACACACACAAACACGACGCACACTCAGAGCGCTGTCCTTGAGCTCTCCTCACTCTACAGGGACACACTGCACTTCCACTGTTCTTTTATCTACAAAAGACAAACTCCATTTTGAATTTTCTCTCAGTGTGTGTTTGTGTGTGTGTGTGTGTGTGTGTGTGTGTGTGTGTGTGTGTAGATTTTTTTTTTTTTTACTTTTCACCAACTTCTCTTATCTGTTGGCTTTTGCCAAAATGCAATCTCCCTCCACCTAGTTTACTTTTAGCTAGCTTTTCTTCACAACAACAACACACACACACACACACACACACACACACACAAGGGAGCAAGTAGCAATGTGGTATGCCTTTATGTGTAGCCAAGCTCTGTTTGTGCCCATATGTGTGTGTGTGTGTGTGTGTGTGTGTGTGTGTGTGTGTGTGTGTGTAGGCGTGCAGATGGTTATTTGTGTACCATAAAAGCACTCTGCATTATGATAATATTCCCATGCGGTGCAGGGGAATGGGAATGTGAAGGTGGGAATGAGTGAATGTGGATCCATCTGCCAAACTAACACACCATATTGATGGAGAAACCAATGGCAGCGTCAGCATTCACAGTATGTCACCTGGCTTAGCATTCACAGTATGTCACCTGGCTTAGCATTCACAGTATGTCACCTGGCTTAGCATTCACAGTATGTCACCTGGCTTAGCATTCACAGTATGTCACCTGGCTTAGCATTCACAGTATGTCACCTGGCTTAGCATTCACAGTATGTCACCTGGCTTAGCATTCACAGTTATGTCACCTGGCTTAGCATTCACAGTTATGTCACCTGGCTCAGAATTCACAGTATGTCACCTGGCTTAGCATTCACAGTTATGTCACCTGGCTTAGCATTCACAGTATGTCACCTGGCTTAGCATTCACAGTATGTCACCTGGCTTAGGGCCACATTCTTCACAGGATACAAGCATGTATGGGAATACTAGAGAATGAAATAAGGCATTCAAAATAGAAACCATGGTTCAATAATGTCTGCAAACACACACACACACACACACACACACACACACGCACTCATACACTCATGTGAATGCAACACTCACACATCTTAGAAACACACACAAACACACACACCGCACACACGAAGGCACATTCACTCATATACAACACTTGCACTACCTCTTTTTAGTGGAAGGTGGCACCCAAAGGAATAGTTTTGGCCCTTTCTTCAGCGACAGTACAAACATTACAGACATTAAACAGTACAAATGCCGAGGAATTGAACCTTGTGGGAAATCTTATCACCCCTCACCTTGTTTCCCTCTCTATGCCATATCAGAAGGTAAGCCATCACTCAGTACCCCCCCACCCTCACTGCGGCCCGAGGATTGGGTGCCATCTATGGGATCTACCCACCTCATGAATAATTGGAGTATTTACCTGCTATGAACACCTGGCTGCTTTGACTAATGAGGGATTATGGTTGGTGTGGAACTGTGTGTGTATCTGTGTATGGCCAATGAACAGTAACGGTAGTTTGTTTGTGTGTGTGTGTAAAACAGTGGTTGCTGAGTAAGTGTGTGTGTGTGTAAGTGTGTGTATGACCAGTAGGTGGTGTGTAGGTGTGTGTGTGTGTGTGTGTACGTGTGTGTGTGTGTGTGTGCTATAGATCGTCCCATTGATGATGGTGACAGGTTACTTATAGATCTTCTCATGTAGGATTAGAGTAACACAGAAGCAAGGGGTCTTTTATCTAGAGACACAAGCAGACAAATGTCAGAGAGCTAGTGCGCGCACACACACACACACACACACACACACACACACACACACACACACACACACACACTTTTTTGTTCACTTATCTCTTTTAGATGCCAAGGTCGCTATTTAGAGTGAAATGACTATGTCTATGTCGTGTGACTGGTTCAACAAAGCCACAAGCCTGATTCATTTTGTGTACAGTGTACAGTCTGCCTCTCCACTCCCCCCTCCCCTACCCATCCTGTTTGCATTACCCTCCACCCTATAATGTTCTATAATCTCTATGATAACCTGGAACCAATTGTCTGCAGCTGACCTAGATCTCTGACATCGACCCTGAGGTGCTTTGAGGTGTGTGCCTCAGATCTCGCCTTAACTGCTGCCATACATTACTGACAGTGATACGAGCTTTGGCCTCTAGTCTTCCAGCAGACAGTACTTTCCCTAGAGATACTGCCTCTCATCTGCATTAGTGTGTCTAGAGGTGAAAACCTCCAATTTAGTGTTTTCAAAACAGCTAAAAAAAACTAAAAAAAACTGTTTCTGTGTGTATCTTTGTCGTTGAGGAGAGATTAGGCCATGCAGCCTAACTCCTTCTTGCCTGCATGGACCTCATGTTGTGTTTACAAGCTCTCTCCCCACAATCCCCCTCTGGGGTCACCGCTAAGGCTAATTAGCTAATTGTATTGTGGTTGAGTTTGGTGGGTTAAATGGCCTGCAATAATCAAGGCACATTTTGTTGCGTACAAATTTTGCTAATTCAGTATTAGTGCACGGCAGTGTGATGGCGAGGTGAGATGGAGGGGTGGGGATACCAATAGCGTAGTCTGCAGTGGCAATCAGCTGTTGCAAAAGTAAGTGGGTTCATTACAGAAGTTAATCAAAGGCTTTCAGCTAATACTGCTGTGCTCCATTTTATTTGGGCTCCTGCAGTCATAAAGTAACCCTGCAATCAATGTCGGCTCGCAACTTTTTTACGCTCATGTGAAATCTTATCTTGTAGTTCTTGTTGAAGTGTTTTCCTAGCGCATGCTGGGCTAGATCTTGTACAGTAGTTTTTATATAAGGCCTGGAAGTCCCTATTTTCTCCTGACATTTAAAGCTTTTATGCACAGATGGAGCGGAGAGTGTTTAGAAATGGGAACAGTCAGTGTGGCACAAGGAGCAGTAACGCCTGAATTCTGAGACAGAGACACAGTTCAGGATGATTCTCTAACTGGGACTGACGTCCAGGAGAAAGGGACATGGCTCACAATGGTTCTGTGACTGGGACTGACTTCCAGGAGAAAGGGACATGGCTCACAATGGTTCTGTGACTGGGACTGACTTCCAGGAGAAAGGGACATGGCTCAGGATGGTTCTTTAACTGGGACTGACTTCCAAGAGAAAGGAAGACGCCTCAGGATGGTTCTGGAACTGTGACTGATTTCCAAGAGAAAGGAAGACGCCTCAGGATGGTTCTGGAACTGTGACTGACTTCCAAGAGAAAGGAAGACGCCTCAGGATGGTTCTGGAACTGTGACTGACTTCCAAGAGAAAGGAAGACGCCTCAGGATGGTTCTGGAACGGTGACTGGAGAGAGAGAAATGAGAAGAGTGAAACTGATATGCATTCCTGCTTTCCCATCACATCTACAGTATACCACAAAGAATGGGAAAGCAGGAACAATCTAGATTTCATATATATCATTAATGCCCATACCGCACAACATGCATCATCAGAATAACAATGCAGTAGAGCTCACTGACAAGCTAAACTTACATGCACTCTGTATCCCAATTCAGCCCAAATTTCTAACACACATTTAGAAGTGCATAGATGCCCAATGTGAAAGTTTAATGACAGAGACCGTATACTGCACATAATTACACTGGGTTCCTCAGAGGCACTAAGGACTTTAATAATGTAGCGGTAAGTGACAAGCGGGTGATGTTCCCATCATCTAATCATTCTCTACCTGTCTCATTCTCTACCTGTCTTTTAAGTGGGTCGCAAAGTGACTCAACAGCACGGCAACATCCCTCCTAAAAACTTCCTCCAGCCTGTCATCAGCACGTTTGGTGCTCTGCCTCGCATCAGTCTTCGCATCACTCCGAGACTTCCCAGCAGCCCCTGTTGCGTGGCTCAATTCACCACTTGAGAGGAGATTGTCTGAGAGACATGTTAAGAAATTGATTTTATTGTAAATATAGTTTTTTGCAGATGCCTGAAAGAGGAGAGTGAACTGGGTAATGCACTCATGAAAATTGAATTCCATTCTGATAGAAAATTGCAGCTAAATTGATTGTTAGTTTTATCTCTCCTTGTTGTTCCCCATTGCTCTCACTCTGCCTTCCAGCCAATACAGACCGAGAAGGCAGAGGCTATTTAGTCATTAGAGAAGCATGTAGTCAGAAGTCAGCCCAAGGTTGATTTGGTCTCAGCTATTGAGACAAAACAGTCCAGCACAGCACATACAACCTATAATGCTGTAATAAGCATTTCTTGTATTTCACGAGATCTCCACACTACTGGTGCAGTCACAATGCAAGGAGCCGCAGTCACAATGCAAGGAGCCGCAGTTGCAGAATTGTAAAAGAACAATGGCAATAAAAGAGCAACACTAATTACAGAAATGGCTGTATGCTCCAATACAGTGCAGCTCTTGTATATGGTCTCATTTAGCAAGCTAAGGCAAAGAGAAATAATCACACGCGCACACACACACACATGCAGGCTAAGGCAAAGAGAAATAATCACACACACACATACTCGCACAAACACATATGCACACACACACACACACAGACATATATGTCTATATATGTGTATGTACAGACATATAAACATACACATGCACACACAAACAGACACACACTCACACACAAACACACACATACACAGACACAACTCCTACTCCTACATATACACATCTACACTGACCCCCCCCCCCACCCATATGTGTATGTACAGACATATATACATACACACGCACACACACACACATACATTTAGCAAGAAAAGGCAAAGAGGAATCACAGAGATTAGTGTGCAGAGAAGAATCATTATGAGTGCCAGCTGTCCATTTGACAATAAAAG
>JAIFZK010000009.1:25462500-25487500 GCA_027481765.1 Tenualosa thibaudeaui | reverse complement strand
AGGATTTCTTTTATTTTGTGGTGGTTTTCTACCCTGCACCCAGAACTGCACATTGCTATCCTCTGGGTGTCTGGTGGGAATAACACGTGTTTATACACCCTTCAGGTGACATCTGCCATCCAAATGAATCTGAAGATGATACCAAAACATAGAGTTAGTGACCACACTATAGTAAAATACCCCAAGCATGAGTGAATTGTTACATGTAGTGATTCATTAACCTGCCTGCCTTCATTCCTTTATTCGTCCTTCCCTCTCTCTCTCTGTGTGTGTGTGTGTGTGTGTGTGTGTGTCAGCACGTGTCACTTTTGGCTTTTGACTGATTTCCTCATTTCTTATAGTTGCTACACACATACTGACTACTTCTAGTATTTCATCCTTCTTCAAGACAATACATTATTTTTCTTGTTCAGACTTCTCCTTGTCTGGTCTCCCTTCATGTTGCAGGACCAAAACAAGCCTTGATGTAGTAGCGGAGTATTGCTTTAACCTCCACTTAAATGAGGGATTAAACCCCCTATTCTATACATCAGCACATTTGCTTTAAATAAGATTTCTTTTCAGTGCTCATGTACTGTCTTTGCTCATGACTCCCTTGACAGGTGTGTGTGTGTGTGTGTGTTCTCCTCATCTCCTCAGCTCATCGGTATCTTTTTATTTTTTTTATTGTCTCCTCTTCTCTTGTGTGTGTGTGTGTGTGTGCGTGTGCGTGCGTGTGCGTGTATGTGTGTGTGTGCTCTCTCTTCAGCTCAGCACATTGTGTCCCCTATTTCAGTGTCTCATCTTCTCCCAGTACTTGCCCGTGATCGTGACTGGTTTTTCCTTGACAGGTGAGCATCCCCGGGAACTCCTCTGAGATGGGAGCTCTCCATCTGAGCAGTCGATGAAGAAATCATCATCTTGAATACTTTCTGAAAATGATCTCTGTCTCTGTCACTGTCAGCACTGCAGCCCCCCAACCCCCCTCCCACCCAACCCCCAACGCGCTCCTAGGCACCATACCACACCAATGCACCACACCACCACACCACCACACGAGGAGGGAGTATTGCCACAGACAGACAGACAGACAGATAGATGGAGCTGTGTGCCATTCAGGGCTCCTAAACAAGCATTCTCCTTCTGTCTGAGGATGAGGCCTGGCATCTCTGAGTGGTGACGAGCAATTAGCTTTGGGAGGAACAAGCCTTTGTTTTGGCTGAATGCAGAATCACGGGGAGGGAACAGAGGCTTCTATTTTTACACACATCTCTCATTTGCTTTGGCTGTCAGTCACCTGTGCTTCAAACACAACTACACACACACACACACAAACATATACACACACTTATGCATGCAAACACACAAGTAAACACACACAAACACACCCTCTCAAACACTCTGGCAGTCAATCACCTGCACCTTGTGTCAGGGTTTATGAATGTTTTATATTTGCATGGTGTCTCTGCAGCTTGTGTGTGTGTGTGTGTGTGTGTGTGTGTGTGTGTGTGTGTGTGTGTGTATGTGCGTGTGTGTGGGGGTGGGTGTTCCATCGTATTTGGCCGACAAGTTTTTTTGTTTTTTCCTTTCAGGGGAGTGAGTTGACCAATGACTTTCCTAGGTGAGGAGTGTAAAGGTCAGATGCAGGTTGGGACCCTGAGATGCTCATGTGTACTAATGCGCTTGTTTGTAATGACTGATGTTTTGTTTTGCATCTCGTTCTCATACATGGTGTTCACCATAGCATGCAGATTGAGGCCGAAGCAGACTGTGTGTGTGTGTGTGTGTGTGTGTGTGTGTGTGTGTGTGTGTGTGTGTGTGTGTGTGACTGCACTCATCTTGGACACTATTGGCCTCAGTGTGCGTGTGTGTGTGTATGTGTGCATGTGTGTGTGTGTGTGTGTGTGTGTGACTGCACTCACCTTGGATACTTTGGGCCCCAGTGTATGTACGTGTGTGTGTGTGTGTGTGTGTGTGTGTGTGTGTGTGTGTGTGTGTGTGACTGTACTCATCTTGGATACTTTGGGCCTCAGTGTGTGTGTGTGTGTGTGTGTGTGTGCATGTGTGTGTGTGTGTGTGTGTGTGTGTGTGTGTGTGTGTGTGTGTGTGTGTGTGTGTGTGTGTGTGCATGTGTGTGTTTGTGTGTGTGTGTGTGTGTGTGACTGCACTCATCTTGGATACTTTGGGTCTCAGTGTGTGTGTGTGTGTGTGTGTGTGTGCATGTGTGTGTGTGTGTGTTAGTGTGTGACTGTACTCATCTTGGATACTTTGGGCCTCAGTGTGTGTGTGTGTGTGTGTGCATGTGTGTGTGTGTGTGTGTGTGTGTGTGTGTGTGTGTTTGTGTGTGTGTGTGTGTGTGTGTGTGTGTGTGTGTGTGTGTGTGTGTGTGTGTGTGTGTGTGTGCATGTGTGTGTTTGTGTGTGTGTGTGTGTGTGTGTGTGTGTGTGTGTGTGTGTGTGTGTGTGTGTGTGTGTGTGTGTGTGTGTGTGTGTGTGTGTGTGTGTGTGTGTGTGTGTGTGTGTGTGTGTGACTGCACTCATCTTGGATGCTTGGGCACCAGAAGTGCAGGAAGTACAGGAAAAGGAAAAGTTTGTGAGACTTCATTTGTAATCTGACACCTGTCAGGGGAAGACAAGACAAACACGTGTCAGCGCGGCGTCTGAATGACATCATAAGCAGCCAGGGATGACAGTGGATCAGAAGCTGTGGTGAAGCTCCTGGCACCTGTGTGAAACAGTTAAATGAACATTTCCAGGACGATGGCTCTAAAGCTACAGCCGTCAGAGATGGCCGCAGCCTTTGATTGACAGGACCTCATCAGCCTGTAGTCTTCCAGCCCCTAGAGAGGGGAGTGGTCTATTTAGACAGATCGTCAACAAAGTCAAGGCACTGAGGCATACACACTGGGATTGACATGTCACACACACTCTCTCTTTCTCTCACACTCTCTTTCTATCCATCTCTTTGTTTCTTTCCCCCTCTCTCTCTCCACCTATGTCTCTTTCTCTCAATACTTTCTCAGTACTCTCTCTCTCTCTCTTTGTCTGAGTACTAAACCTGAGCCTATAGTGAGGGAGTAAAAGCAGGAATTCTGGCTATTATTATACTTCCTAAACTCCAATGCAGCGGGTTTAAAGGTATATTTCAGAAAGTGAGTCATTTTTTCTCTCCATGCCTTATCTAGAGATGTCCCAATGCCGCCTCTACAGCTGTCCCTATAGAGCTGTCCCTATAGAATTGTCCTAATGGCTCAACTAGAGTTGTCCCTATAGAATTGTCCTAATGCCCCCACTAGAGTTGTCCCTCTTGAGCTGTCCCTATAGAATTGTCCTAATGCCCCCACTAGAGTTGTCCCTATAGAATTGTCCTAATGGCCCCACTAGAGTTGTCCCTATAGAATTGTCCTAATGCCCCCACTAGACTTGTCCCTATAGAGCTGTCCCTATAGAATTGTCCTAATGGCCCCGCTAGAGTTGTCCCTATAGAATTGTCCTAATGCCCCCACTAGAATTGTCCCTATAGAATTGTCCTAATGGCCCCACTAGACTTGTCCCTATAGAGCGGTCCCTATAGAATTGTCCTAATGGCCCCACCAGAGTTCTAGAGCTGTCCCTATGCCCTCTCTAAAGCTGTTCCTATACAGCTCTTCCTATCCCCTCTCTAAAGCTGTTCCTATACAGCTGCCCCCATAGAGTTGCCTCTATGCCTTCTCCAGAGGTGTCCCCATACAGCTGTCCCTATAGATCTTCCTCTGTAGGAGCGTCTCCAGGACTGTCCCTATTCCTTCTTACTTCACCCTCTCTGAGCTGTGGGCTCTGCAGTCAGTGTACAGCATCAGATCAAAGTGGTTCTTTGAGTGGTGATGCGTTTCCTCTGTGGTGTGTTTCCTGAGCAGAGCTGGCTCAGTGACACGCCGGCTGCTCACTCTCCGTCTACAGTGCCCGAGACAAGCCCAGAAACAGCACCAGGCCTTGGGTCTCCAGTGGCCGAGACAAACCCAGAAACAGCAGCAGGCCTTGGGTCTCCAGTGGCCGAGACAAGCCCAGAAACAGCACCAGGCCTTGGGTCTCCAGTGGCTGAGACAAACCCAGAAACAGCACTGGGCTCTGGGTCTCCAGTGCCTGAGACAAGAAACAGCACCAACAAACCCATAAACAGCACTAGGCCTTGGGTCTCCAGCGCCCGAGACAAACGCAGAAAACAGCACCAGGCCTTGGGTCTCGACTGAATCCAGGGGAAGGGGTAGTGTTAGTCTGCAGAATCCAGAACTGATTGGACCAGGGCAGGTTCTGGTGCTAGGGATTTAGAAAAGGTCAGTCCAGGGATGGTGCTAATGTTAGCATCCTGAAAATCAATTATCATTAAAATCATTATGGAATAGCAACACGGAAGAAAGGGATTTCTTTTTCTGCACTGATTGTCCTTTTGCAAGTGTAAGTAACTTGAAGTTGAAGTACGTTGCTGCACACACACACACACACACACACACACACACTCACACACTCACACAGACACACACATTACTTGGCCTTTAAGAGTGGAACATTAAATATTCATTCTTCACAATGATGCAAATGACTGGAGATGGAAAGTGTTGGCCAGAATTCATTAAGTTGAAATGTGTTTCACTGGAAGATAATAGGGACACACACACACACACACACACACACACACACACACACACACACACACACTCCTGTCTATATGCGAGCAGAAATGCAGCTTACAGTTGCTCACTTGTGGGTGATACATATATAAAGTTTTTCATGGAGTTTTGCTATGGCCTTTCCCATTAAGTCTATGCACAAATCAATCTTGGCATATCATGCATTCATTTAATATTACAACTCTAGTGACAGCACTCCAAAGTGCATTGGTTTAGATATGCATCCACAAAGTGAGAGGATTTTGTTTTTTCTGCAGCTCATAATGGATCAGGGTGCAAACAGCTTCTATGGTGACGGCATATCATTTCCCAAAGGTATACTGCATGCTGTTCACACATAATTATAAGCTATCATTTATTTTCACTGGGTATAGGAGTTGTGCATTACGCATTTTGATATCTCCTGCAATGTGGCTGTTGCAAATGTCCTTCTTTCTCTCTCATCCATTTTTAAAGCGATTGCTCCAGTTAGCACCTTCTAGCGGGCGCTAATACTGCTATTTGCATGTCAGCAAGGTGAAGAGGAGTCAGAGAGGAGATGAAAAAGAACTCCCATTTCAGGACACCTCACATCATCCACACACACACACACATATGTGTGCGTACACGTTCACACCAAACTTCCATTTCAGGGCACGTCACCTCAGGGCTGCCGGTCTAACTAATGCACTTCAGAGGAGTCTCACAACACCTTGCCATCATCCACACATGCACTTACACACACGCACACACACACACACACACACACACACACACACACACACACACACCTCCTCAGAGTCAACCTCTGCCAACCCACATCAGTCAAGGTCTGAGCCATCCATTGAGGAGAGAGGTCTTAATGCATGTCACTCTCAGAGTAACCTCTCTTGTACACACACACACACAAACCCTGACAAATGCACCTTCTCTTCCTCTCTGTCTCTCACTCTCTCTCTCTCTCTCTCTTGCACGCACACACACACAATCAAACATTACTGTAAAAAAGTCTGACCTTTGCAAGCGCTGGTGATCAGGCAGTAGTCAGAATGGCAAAGGAGAAAGCTTTTAAGCATCAGAGAAAGGGCTTTAGACATCCCGTGTCCAGAGAGACATCCTCCACGTCCATCCCACTGTGCTGAGCTCCTCATAGACAGACAGACTGCAGGGTTAATTGACCACTGAATGGGGTCAGCAGACGCCACTGGAGACACTAGTCACTCTCTCAGATGAAACGTCAGAGATCTGGGCAAGGCCTTACTGGGCTTCAGAAAAAGTTCTGCCAGCTAGTTCTGCCAGCAGCAGTGCAATCTAATAGCTGTTGACTTCATCCTGCAAAGTATTTTCAATTTCTACCTGATGTGTGTGTGTGTGTGTGTGCACATTTAACATGAACTGTATATAGCTTTATATGCAATCACGTCGATCAAGTGTGACAGCACCGTATGAATTCAATTTATTTTATTATTTTACTGTCACAAAACACCACAACAAAGTGACAGTTGAAATTACTGTAATAATTGTCTGTAATAGCACGTAATGACATGCTTGTCAATCAGGCAACACGATTATAACACTACCCCTGAAAAAGTAGGGTAAAACAACAGCTGTTTTTGAAGTAGTAGATGGACAGATTTTTACTGAACCAGGGCGAAAGTGTGCGTTTTAGCAAGGGTGGTGTGTGTGGTAAGCCATAGGTGTGTGTGAGTGTGTGTATGAGTACAGCGGTGTCTCCATCATTCACTGGTGTTCCACTAGTAATAAAAGTGCAGAGAACATGTCAGAGTGACACAGAACTCTTAATGTGAGTGTGTGTATGTCCCTGTGTATGTGTGTGTGTTTTGAGTGTGTCCATGTGCATGTGAGTGTGTGTGCTTGTCTTCTCGTGACTGACTGGGGCAGGAGAATAAAGTGCTTCAGAATGAGCCTTGGTGGTGCTGCTGCTCTCATCTCTGTCCGTCAGTGTCAGCACCATGGCCCCTCTTTCTCCGTCTCTGTCTCCCTCTCGGCAGCCCGGCCAGTGCCAGCAGCTCGCTTCCACTCCGGAGCGCCTTTCTGGTGCTGTCCCAAGCCACCGTCGTGGTTCATTACCCTGCTGGTTGGCGTGGGGTACTGTGGCATGCCGTGGGGTGGCGCACACTCCATTTCCCAAAGACACCGCGGGCATGTCCAGCACCCTCCTTTCCAACCTTTGCGTGTGTGTGTGTGTGGGTGTGTGTGTGTTGCGTGTGCGTATGTGTCTCGTTTACCCACAGACACGGCAGGGATGTTAAGCCCTGTCGATATGGATGGGTCTGGGGCAGTTTTCACACCTTGTTTTTATGGCCAGGGATCGAGTTCGAGTGTGAGCACGCTTGGAATCAGTTGTGCTGCATTTGGCCAGTGTGTGTGTGTGTGTGTGTGTGTGTGTGTGTGTGTGTTTGTGTGTGTGCAGCTGTTTTTGTTGTTTCGCCTCATTTCCCCTCCTCAAATTGGGGTCAAGAATTTCAGATGTCCTTCATACGTGTTCAGCAAACACAATGACCCACAGCACACGCATAAGTAAAGTAAATCACCAGCCATGATGGACTCCATGAGTTAGCATTCCGAGGGTCACGGCAGAAGTAGGAGTCTATAGGCATGGAACAACGGAACACGGAACATTCTGCAAACAATCTGCCCAACCATATTAAAATCTTACACGCACAACTCCACAACCACAGCCAGATGCTTTGTGAGTCACTTGCATATTCATGGTCAAGGGCACTTTTTAGATTTGTTTGGGCTTGGATAGTTCACACACAGTATGTCTGCCTACACAAAGATATTGTGGAAGTATGAATCATATGGCTTGCGTGATTAAGTGAGTGATTCATATCACTTGTTTACAGAGGAGGAGGTGGAAACAAATTGAAGTAGGACTTTGGATATTGATATTAATATAATACAAAGAAGAGAGACTGAATGACTGACTGATAAAGAGAGAGAGAGAGAGATGGGCAGAGAGAGAGAAAAAAAAGACAGGCAGAAAGAGAAAGACCAAAGTCAACCCCGCACCACCGTCACACAACATTCACCAAAGTCAACCCCACACCACCGTCACATAACATTCACCAAAGTCAATCCCTCATAACATTCACTAAAGTCAATCCACACCCTACATTCTAGAATGGAGCTGGATGATGACGTATTGTATGTAATCCTTGCACTGACAGTTGGTATAAAAAGTACTTCGGATCAGGATCAACACACACACATGCACGTGCACTCGAATGCACATACAGGCAGACACACGCACACACACGCACACACTCACAGATGTCAACATTTAAGGATCTGAACCATGTTTACTTCACCATGTGCTCCAGCAGGGTGTGAGGGGCCAGAGTTGCATTCATTCAGGCACGTTTGAAAGTTGGTGACGGCTCCCGCTAACAGCATCTATTTGCTTTGATCTCCCAGCAAAACCAATTTCATGAACACCTTGCTTTAACATCACAGCTGTCTTTGAGTGTATCTTTCACAGAGTCAGCAACCACGAGAGCATGACTATGAAATGTTGTGTGTGTGTGTGTGTGTGTGTGTGTTTCAGATTCCTTTGTATGACATTCAACACATGAACAGCACAGTGCCAGCGTCAGATGCTGCACAAAAGTTTTTTCTTTCTGAATGTGTGTGTGTGTGTGTGTATGTATGTCTGTGAAAGAGAGAGAGAGAGAGAGAGAGAGAGATGCACCACTGTTGTTCTCTGAGCTGTTTCATACAGAATCTGTTTGAGATTCCCCTTCCGGGACTGTTTCCTCTGACGGCATCCCTGTGTGAGTGTATATGAATGTGTGTGAGTGTATGTGAGTGTGTGTGTAAATCTGTGTGAGTTTGTGTGTGTGTAAATCTGTGTGAGTGTGTGTGAATGTGTGTGAGTATGTGTGAATGTGTGTGAATGTGTGTGTGTGAAAGCATGTGTGTGTGTGTGCTGCACAGCAGGCATCTGTCCCACATGACTGGCAATCCTGGAGAGGAGGAACCGTGACGTTCCCTCTGCCCATGCTACTCATCCCACCCCACTGCAAGCCTCTTCACATCCCACACACACACACACACACACACACACACACCTCCCCCATCTCTCTCTATGCCTCTTCACATCCCACACACACACCACCCCTCCTCCCCATCTCTCTCTATGCCCCACCAACCCCTCCATCTCTCTCTATGCCATTAACCCCACAATCTCTCTCTATGCCCCACTAACCCCTCCATCTCTCTCTATGCCCCACTAACCTCTACTCCATCTCTGACCCCCCCATCTCTCTCTATGCCCCACTAACCTCTACTCCATGTCTGACCCCCCCATCTCTCTCTATGCCCCACTAACCTCTACTCCATCTCTGACCCCCCCATCTCTCTCTATGCCCCACTAACCTCTACTCCATCTCTGACCCCCCATCTCTCTCTATTCACCACTAACCTCTACTCCATCTCTGACCCCCCATCTCTCTCTATGCCCCACTAACCTCTACTCCATCTCTGACCCCCCATCTCTCTCTGTGCTTCAACATCACCCCACCCTCACCACATTCACCACCTCCTCCACCCTACCCCTATCTCTCTCACCCCCTCCACCCCCACACACACACACACACACACATTTGTGTTTGTGCCTCTGTGCTCTGACCTGCCCTCTGATAAGGAGGCCCACTATGTTTGCCCCCCCCCCCCCGCCCCCTTGCTCCTAAAGAACATCTCTGTCTTATATACTTATCTTTGCCCACCACCCCAACACACACACACACACACACCTCCATTGCCTGCCTCCCCATGAATTGGGAAATTATCAGAAGCACCAAGGCCTTGACTAGGAGTTCATAATGAACTAAGAAATGATAAGGATGCTGTGTGTGTGTGTGTGAGTGTGTGTGTGTGTATGCCTGAGTTTTTTGCGGGGGTTAATCGGCATCAGAACCCCCCCAGACACCACTCATGTCCCCCCAAAACAAAAAAAAAAAACCCAGCCCAGATAAAAAAAAACACAACACCCAGATAAATCAGGCAGAGAGTTGCTTTGGTTGTGCGCAGTAAAGAGGCACGTCCACATCTGGTCCCAAAGCCGCTCCCTCAGAGCTGATAACGCTCAGTTCAGACTCCTTTGGCCCGCTGCAGTGGAAGCCGCATCCACACTGATTTAGTGCTGCCTCTGCACTCCATTTGTTGCTCTAAGGTTGTTTTTTCCAATGCTCTGTGTGTGTGTGTGTGTGTGTGTGTGTGTGTGTGTGTGTGTGTGTGTGTGTGTGATGCTGAAATGCTAGCAGAGCTCTCAGAGCTCCATACTTCCATGCTGAGCATGCAGGAATGTGGCCTTCATCAATCACTATTCCAAACACAAACTTCTGCGTTGTTTCACCTACATCTCACTGCAAGCTCACTCACAGCACCCAAGTCCCAATACAAGAGCTTGCTGTTCGCTGCGCAGTTTGGGTACGCAAATGCCGAAGCAGCAAGAACAACTTGATGTGGCCATAAAATGTGTCCTGCCATTGTTACACTTTTCTCCTTTGTGCCAGCACATTTCTTGACTGCCTGTGAGACAGTGAGATATATGGTAAATTGCAGGAGCATCTCAAGCTCAGGGGTTTGATTAAAAACAGCAGTGAAATACCTTAGGTCGGAGGCCCCACTTAGCATAACATTATCCCACATTAGAGGCATTAAAAGCTGGTGATGGCCATCAGAGGAGCGGGTGGCTCAGATCTGCCTCTGCCCGAGCTGGAGTGATGGGTCTGGCCGTCTAATGGAGCGCTAAGTGATGGCAGTCCTGGCTGGAGTTTCTAAAGCTTGAGTGGTGAAGTCAGAAGATGAATGGGACACGATTGCCACAAAAAGCACACCCACACAGATCCTGACATTGCCCAAAAAACAAGCTCAAACACACACTCTCGTAAGACCACCACATACACACACACAGAGACTCTGACATCACCCAAACATGTGACCATTCACAAACACACACACACCCCCCCACACACACACACACACACTCTCACACACACACACACTCACACTCTAAGATTCAGATTTAAGACCAATTCATGAAGTGCTGCACAGTCCTGCCCAGTAAGACTGCCTTGAATTGCACTTCTCAACTCCTCTTTTAGCTCAGATGTCTTATTCTGAATCACATTCCTCAGAAACACCCAGACATGGACACGGGCCTTATTCTAATCGTGTTTTTTTCTACACTAGCTGCTCACATCTCTCTCTCTCTATCTCTCTCTCTCTCTCGCTGCCTTCTTTCTGTGATCTGTAATCTGAGGCTGTGCCAGTGTTTGATGGCGATTGCTTTAGGGTCCACATCCCAACTGAACGGCTGCAGTTTTCCATTTTCAGCCCATGGAGGTAATTTCTTAACCTCAATTAGACAGGACTGTGTAGGAGAGAGCTGAGGCAATATCTGACCATCTATAAATGCTTTCAGCGCTAGCTCCAGGAGCTCAAAGGTTTGATTGTGAAACAGAGACCACTATAGAGGCAATAGACTTACACACTCCAATCCTAGTAGCACACACAGAGACTCGTTTAAGAGATAGATAGATAGAGAGAGAGAGAGAGAGAGAGAGAGAGAGAGAGAGAGCATAACAAAGCATATGAGCTTTTTGGACTCACTTAAGGTTTTAATTACTTTCCTTAAGATACCAAGTCTCTCTCTCTCTCTCTCTCTCTCTTTCTCTTTCTCTCTCTGTCTGTGTGTGTGTGTGTGTGTGTGTGTGTGTTAGGGAGAGAGAGAGAATGGTGGTTGATGCTTTTTCTTTAATGGTATATGATATTGCAATTATTGTACTGTTGCTATTTGATATGATAATGACTCTAGAACTAATGATGGCTGTGAGGTTGGTTCAGCCCAGAGATGAAACCTATATAAATACAGTATATAACAATATTGGTGTCCACACTGACCGTCAATAGCAAAAGTGTCTTTCCTCCTCACTCCCATCACCAATACCAAATACCGCACTCTGGGTGACAGAGCCATCACCATTGCTGCCCCCACCCTCTGGAACTCCCTCTCCCTGGCCATCCCAAACTCTGATACATTGCTGTCCTTCAAACACCATCTCAAAACCCACCTCTTCAAGACTACATACAACTGCTGACATGCATCTCCCTGCACCCCCCACCCCCCTCCCTCCAGATCTTTCTTGTCCTGCTGTTTTTGCTACCTTTGTATTTGTTTGTATATGTCTTTGTATGTCCACACATGTATCTCTATCTAAAGCATCTTTGAGTGCTCAGAAAAGCGCTATATAAAACCTATGTATCATTATTATTATTATTATTACTATTATTATTTATGTCATTGAATGAATGTACTGTACATGTGATCGTTTCTGATTCACGTTTTTATCACTCTCAAAATTGTCTTGAAAGTGATCCCAACGATATTATTATAAATGTGGTTGTTGCTATAGTTTGCAGTGTGGACATTTTAATTCGTATCAACTGGAGTGATACTTATTCCAGATCCATTCTACTTATAGTTCATACACATTGGCTTTCTGAAGCGGCTTTCCCCCGAGCTCTTTATATCAGTGCAGCCACTTCTCTCACATTCCTACTTCAGCTGAAGTTTGGGAGTTTTCCCTCCCTTCATCTTTTCTGTGCTTATTTGCCAATGCATCGCATCAAGCCATCCTCAGCATCCTCTTGGCAGCTCTTCAAAGTCAGCCGGGGCTGGAAGATGTTGACTGTCACGTTTACCTCGCCTTTGAGGCTGCACATCTGTCTGTCTTTACCGCAGTGTTTGTGAACATCAGTGGCGCACAGTTAAGCTTCATTTAAGAGCAGTTGACATGCCGTGCTTTAATGCGAGCCCAGCCACAGCATGCCAATGTGCCTCTGCTCCTCTGGCGTTTCATCTCACCGTATTGACATTCTTGCGGGACGTACCAACGCTCGAGCAGGACCACGCGCTCTTACTTTGAAACATCTCAACACGATGAAACACTCTCTTACTTTGAAACATCTTGTCACTGAAACACGCTCTCTGGCAAAGTTTCAGAGAATCATCACAAACGTGGTCTGCAATTTTATTACATCACAAACACACACACACACACACACATTTATAGAGCAGATTTGGGCTTTTGAGACTTACAACTTTTATTATTAGGGCCTGCTTTGTCCCAACATCAGTCTCTAGCACCTGACATCAAACACTCTCAATTTGTGTTTGGTGTGGGTGACTCCACTCTTTGTTGAAGCCAGCCTCTGTGTGTCACACTTTACTGTGACTAAATAGATAGTCACATAGTGTGTGTGTGTGTGTAAGTTAAGAAGAAATGATGCCCAGTCTCCAGTATAACATACAGTAAAAAGGCTATTTTATGTGAATATGTGACTGAAAACAAGCTGTCTCCGACATCAGCTGCCTCTCACATTTATGCTCCATATGCCATGTGACATATGGCCCAGATGGAATTTTGTCAGACACACACACACGCACACACACACACACACACACACACACACACACACACACACACACACTGAATACAAAATAAAAGGGCTCACATATTCTCATGATGCCAACAGGGCCATTCTGAGTCTTTCGCCTGGTTTCATAATTTGTCTGGTCTAGTGTTAGACACAGCAGAGAAGAATCCTCTTCTCACCCATCACTCAATGACACCAAATCATCTGAAGAACATGAAACTGATTTGTACAACATTTAAAGGATATATCCAGAGCTAAGCAGCCCATATCCCCATTCTTTGGGGCTACCGAGTGTCATCAGTAGCTATAAGAATGACGCCATTTGTACAACCGAACCGAATTTGCAAATGGGCACTAACAGATGGGGGCTTAAGAAAACAAAACATCCTTGCCCTCTTCAGTTAACGTTGGCTGCCGTTTCACTATTTGGTCTGCTTTAGACCAAATGCTGTTGTTCTCATACCTACTGACACTTGGCAACATGGAACAACAGGGCTATGGGTTGATTCACTCTGGAAAATCCCTTTAAAGCATTTTTAGGAGCTCCGCCTACCTGTCCCAAATTCATATCATTTACGTTGTCTTACTGTAATTCACAGTGACACGTGTGGGGTTATTTACAGTTAGTTTTGGTGTTGGATGGGCACTGATGACAAAGTTGTAAGGCTGAATATATTATTACATTATTACATCATATATTCTATAGTATTCTATACCATACTGAGCTGGTGCAAGCTCACTAGAGGTGAGTCATTTGTTTGAATGACTTCACGCTGCTATATTAAAAGGAAACTCAAGCACATTTCAGATCAGATCTTGTTGTTAGAGGGATTCACATGCTTTCACTCCGTACACAAATTATGAAAATCCGTTAAGAAATGAGCAAACTAGACCACCAATTGTCAGCACTACTAATCATACTAATGCAGGTGTATTCTATTGCATTAAATTAAAGGCCACATATGCCCAGATTGTTTTGTAGTGTCTTATATGAACAAACTATCTCACTCATTTCTGAAGAGATGTTTGTCATTTTTGTACATAATGTAAGTTTTTGTAAAATTTGTAATTTAATTTTAAGATTTAGCTGGAGTGTGCCAGAGCTTCCCTTGGTAAAAGCCTCGCATAGTTCTGCTTGAAAAAAGCAACAGATTCTGTTGACAAAGAGGAACATCAGGGCACAGTGGAGGGTGGGTGTGTCATTATCTGCCTTTGGTAGCAGGGACATGTTCCAGACCTGCGACAGACTAGGTTTCAGTGCTGAAGAGGTGGCTGGGGTCTTCAGCAGTGATGAGAGAGAGCAGGAGGCTCTCTTGAATAAACCATCAGGCTCACAACCTCAACGTTGTGCTGTCTGCAAACATATTACTCCCTGGACTGGCTCTCACACACACTAACACACATGCCAATGTCTGCAGCTCTCACACACACTAACACACACGCCAATGTCGGCAGCTCTCACACACACTAACACACACGCCAATGTTGGCACCCCCACGCTGTGCTGTCTACAAACATAAAACTACTAATACTCCCATTAACACACACTAGTGTCTGCTGCTCAACCACACAGCTGTCCTCAGCTTACACCCAAGTACTCCTGGTTCAAGTCCTATCTTACTGGACGGTCGTTCAATGTCTCATGGCTAGGACAGACATCAGCATTTCACCAACTCACCACAGGAGTACCCCAAGGATCTGTGCTGGGACCCCTTCTCTTCGCTCTGTACATCACCTCGCTGAGCTCAATTATCCACTCCCATGGCTTCTCGTACCACTGCTATGCTGATGATACCCAGCTCTATCTGTCCTTTCCGCCTGATGACTCCACAGTGTCAACACGGATCTCGGACTGTCTCTCTGTTATATCTGCATGGATGAAAGGACACCACGTCCAATGAAATCTCTCAAAAACTGAACTGCTGGTCCTCCCAGCCAAACAAGCCATACATCACGACATCATTATCAAGATCGACTCCCTGTCTGTTTCTCCCACCAAAGTGGCAAGAAACCTAGGTGTCATGATTGATGACCAACTGGTCATCACGTTGCCTCTGTGGCTCGATCGTGCCGTTTTTCCCTATTCAATATAAGGAAGATCAGGCCGTACCTAACCCAACATGCAACCCAGCTCCTGGTACAGACCCTGGTTATCTCTCGGCTTGACTACTGCAATGTCCTCCTATCAGGCCTACCAGCCTGTGCGGTGAAACCGCTACAGATGATCCAGAATGCAGCTGCACGTCTGGTCTTTAACCAGCCAAAAAGGGCACACGTCACACCTCTGTTCATTGAACTTCACTGGTTACCCTTGGCTGCTCGCATTAAATTCAAGGCACTTATGGTGGCCTACAGGGTGAATGATGGCTCTGCTCCCATCTACCCGAATTCTCTCCTGAAGCCCTATGTCACCCGACGACCGCTTCGCTCCTCTAAGGAACGTTTTCTAGCACGGCCAACTCCTTGTGCAGGTCAGTCCAGACTCTTCTCATATCTGGTTCCACACTGGTGGAACGACCTCCCAAGTGCTACCAGATCAACTGATACCCTCTCCACCCACAAGAAACTCGTGAAGACCCAGCTCTTCCAAGAATATCTCCTTGCGTAAACTTTGAGAATGCACTTAACAATTTAATTTCTCTGCACTATTGCACTTTCAGCTTAAAATGGTGCAGTTTCTATGTTAGCAATATGCACTCCTTGTTCGTTCTTTCATTGTGTTGTAGCTTGAATGTTATCCTCTTTTGTAAGTCGCTTTGGATAAAAGTGTCTGCTAAATGCCTAAATGTAAATGTATTGTAAACATTTCAATGTCTTTACCCAAAGTAATGCAACTCACTGTGTGCAAAGATATTACTGCCCATGCCCTGGCTAGCTCACATAGTGTCTGCAGTGCACACATACACTGCCCTCACACAAACATATCACTCTTCTTTCTCAAGCCACAACTCACTGTCTGCAAACATCATTGGCGACTCACTGTCTGCAAACATCAACATCACAGTCTATACTTTGATTTACACACAACTGTTTGCAGCTGATATACAGCTTACTGTTCACAGCTAACTTTTACACTTTTGTCCAAAGCGACTTACATTTTGTCAACTATCAATTACATCAGGGCCAGTCTCCCCCAGAGCAACTCAGGGTTAAGTGCCTTGCTCAAGGGCATAATGGTAGCAGCTGAGATTTGAATCCACAATTTCCAGACTACTAGCATGCTAGCCAGGTTCCTTAACCACTACACCACCACCACCCTAGCACAGCTGGCACATATCTTACTGTTTACAGCTAATACACACCATACTATTTACAGGTAACACACAATGTTTATCATTAGTCAATCACCCAGGGCTTAAAAGTCTTTAGGGTGTGTGTGTCCTTAATGGACAGTCTCCAGAAGTATGCAGCTGAGTTGTGGGTCGTATGAAGAAAGATGGCATGGCTATGGCAGGTTGAGGCCATTCTCTGCAAGGCTGGTTTTGCTGATTGCGTAAAAGTAGACCATGATACTTCACATACTCTTTTTGTGTATAGCCTGTAAGCCACAGGCACCATGCTCCAGATGTGATTTTCTGGATCAGAACCAGTCAGAACCTTCCTCCAGAGCCGTGTTCAGTGTTCTCTGCCCCGGTCAGGGCCCAGCAGCCCTGGGTTTGCTGACTGTATCATGGTACTGTTTACTTCATTTGGCTGTTGTTTACAACCTTGCCAATCTAAACCCATAAGTGCTTTCAGCTCTGTGTTTACCGATGAGGGTAGGCAGACAGTCCTTGTGGAGTTTATTACCTGAACTTTCAGTAGAATATAGATTATTATTATTGTTGTTGTTATTTAAAGATTCATCTCTAAAATATGAATAATTTATTATTTAAATATATTATTTATTATGATGTGTAATGAGTCCACTCACTTGGAAAGGTCATTGTTGTTCATAAGATCCGTGCATTAAAAATGTGTTAAAATGCCCAAGAGAATATTTTGTAAAGAACAGGTCAGAAAGAAAAGGCATCATTAAGTAAACTTGAGACTTGATGAAGTTTGCATTGTGATTGTGTGCGTGACATATTGTGACATATTTTAATTTGTGCGATTCTGCCATGACTACACTAATTAACACACCACCGCACCAGACAATTTTCCGCATCATTTTACTTCTGAAGAGTTGAGTTGCTGCCGGGAGGCCAGAAAAGGTTTGACATGGCACTCCTCTGGGATAAAAATGAAACAATCATACACCCCCTGAGCATGGAAGCAGTTAAAGGAAATGTGTAGCTGGAGAGCTATTGAGACCTGCTGGCATTGCTTTACCCACCAGCCACAGCGGCTAAGTTGGCTTCTTTTGCCATTTAATCAAAAGCAGCAAAGTTGAAGAGCACTTTCTGAAGTGGTGTGTATGTTTAAGAGAGGTCTGCTGGGGCTAAGGCTTGTGTTTATGTTTCAGATGAAATTGCCAAGACCAGTTAGATCACTGCAGACATCTGCTAGGGGCTATCGATTAAAAGGTGAGGGCCAACCATTAAAAATATTGTAGCATTTGAGAATTTTTACCTCCGGCGGTTTTAAGAGGCCATATCTCGATGCTTCCTGGCAGGGCGCTGCAGTGGTGGCAGTCCAATCCAGCAGCTACAGTGAGGTGGGCGAGGGTAAACCAGGGGCTAACATCTGTCCGCACACTTCCCATGCCCAACACAGCACTCTGGTCCGCATCTGCCGTGGAGACGCAATGCTCTCAGCCAGGAGAGTGTCGTTATCAGGCTGTAACTGTGTGACGTCCGCAGGGCTGACAGATGTTAACATGACTCTCATTTGGGCTTCATTAGCACCCTTAGACCAGCATATGAAGACTCAAACACACACACACACACACTCACACTAATAAACAAGCGGACACACAAATAGCCTATACAAACACACACACACACACTGACCAACTGAAAGGCAATCACGCGTACACATACATAGACTAATAAACAGGCAGACACAGACAAAGCCTATACAAACACACCCACCGACCAACAGACAGGCATTTGCGTGTTCACACACACACACACACATAGACTAATAAACAGGCAGACACACACATAACCTATACAAACACACCCACCGGCCAACAGACAGGCATTTGCACATACACACACACACAGGCTAAAACAGGTAGACACCTACTTTGCCTATTCAAAGACACACATACACACTGACCAACAGACAGTTATGCACGCTTACACACACACACACACACACACACACACACACACACACACACACACACACAGAGGAATAAAAAGGTAGACACATACATAGCCTATACAAACACACACACTGGCCTGGCCATGCCTACCTAGCACTTCTACTTGATTATTATCTCCCTAAAGTGCTAGTCTGGATTTGATCCCATTGAGCTTGTTGTCTCATGAGGTGTCCAGTTCACTGTGCAATCAGAGAACAGGGATAGGCGTTGTGAATTCAGAGCTAGAATATTATCAGTCAAGGCAAGCTATCAGTCAGGGGCTGATCCAATCTTTTAAACCTAAACACATCAAGCAAGCAATTAAATCTCACTACTGAATGTCCAGACCGTCTGTACGAAATCAAAAGTGTAGAACAAGGGTCTGGTTTTATTACCAGGTTAACACTGACAGACAGACAGGCCTGCACATGTACATACACACACACACAGACACACACAAACGCACACAGACTAATAAACAGGCACATACATAGCCCACACAATCACAGCGCATACACACACACAGACGAATAAACAGGTAGACACATAAATACCTATTCAAAGACACACACACTAACCAACAGAGAGGAATGCATGCATACACACACACACACACATACACACACACACACACAATATGTGAGGCCTGCATCTGAAGGTGTGTCCTTTCTGCAGTGTGATGCTCCCATCTTCTGTGCCTGAGCGTGGCTGTGTGCCTGAGCACGGCTGTGAGCGTGCCGAGGCTCAGTCACTGGGCCAGACTCACTGAGGACGTTCACCCCTCTTTCCTTCCTCTACACTATCTCCATTTCATGCATGAAAAGCACTGAGAAGAAGAATCAGGGTGGAAAAAAATGGCAGATAGGAAGCGTTCAATTTAAAGCCAATTTGGCAAATTTGCACTTATCACACGAGAGGAGGAAATGTGTGCGTCAGCTTGCCAAGGCAACACTGAATGGAACTGAACCCAACTCCTAACAGGCCAGAGCTGTTTGGCTCAAGGTGCCTAATCCTCCTTAGGTAATTGTTTTGTGCTTGCACATTTTGTCGCACAATGGCCTGATTTGGATTTACATATGTTTTGCATAATGCATGGGGGTTTAACTGTCTTGCCTTAAGCTCTTTGTATTACAATAGGTAAACACTCGATCTGGATTGCTTTGTGCTTGGCTGTAAAGTGTAATGGCAATAGATCAGGGGGATTATTAATTTATGGAAGCCTTATTCAGCCTTTTCCAAAACAGAGTTAACATTTTGGAACGTGTATCCCTACTGATAAGATGACCCATCAGCCTCAGTCTCTGACAATGATTATAATGATGATTAGATGAGATTTTGCATGTATTAGATGTTATCCAAAATTCAACACTAGAAGATGGAAAATAGAAAGCTCTAACAATAACAATAACAATAACAACAACAACAGTAATAATAATAATAATAATAATAATAAATACTACCAATATTGTTTTTACTTTCACTGTCTTACAGCTTCACACTGCAAACAGGAAGGCAGAGAGACATATTTCCTCTACAGCAGCTGAAATCATTAAAGGGGAAGAGAATTAAAAATTATTTTTTCTCTTGGCTTTGTTGAATTAGGAGAGGTTGTGCATGGCCACATCACTGTCATGAAGCACAGCTGAACTTCAATAGCAGCTGAAAATAATAAAGACCTGCTGTGATGTCATGTAGAAAAAGTTTCATTGTGGTTACTAAAGAAGACCCCATTTAGCTAATAGGACTGTTTCAATCCCCAGATAAAACGAAGTGGTAATTGCTATTGTAAAATTCATTTAAAAAATTCATTTTGTGAAATAAAAGTTGAATCCAATATATTTTAACATCAGATAACAAGGTGTAATACTGCATGCATCCATTTTATGACCCCTTTAACTCTAGTTTTCATTCTCATACTGTTGTGGTTGAACATCACAAGTGCATCTACTGAAGGCTTTTCTTAGTCAGATTGAGTCAAAAATGCCTCTTGATGTCATAGTGCCTGATGCATCAGACACTTTCATATCCTTTCACTTTGTGTGGAGCGTCTGAAATGTATCCACTGACGTACGCTCACTCCACGGTGGGCAGATACTTTCTGCCTCAACCAGTCGCTACTGTTTGGTTGTCATTCATGTCACGCGCTGAAACGCACCGTTTGAATTCAACGCTATCACTTTCAGCCCTCCCTCTATTCGGTGATTGGCTCAGAGACGGTGCAAACCGAACCCTACCACTGTGTCCCTGACCAGTGGTGGAGCTTGATGAGAAACTGAGCTGAAAGAACGAGACGGCGTTAGCCTGACGGTGTTAGCCTGGCTATGTGGAAGTAGTACTGAGAATTAAATACATTCCACTAGCACTGAGTCTGAGCACTGAGCATTGATATTAAATCTGAAATTTACTACCATAAAAGAACTCTGGCATGAAAAGCAGTTTAAATGATAAGCAGCACTAGATCTCACCTATCATATACATGAGTTTAGTCACATTTCCCTCTTCTGCAGTGAGTGACAGTGCAGTGTCATATTTTGAAAAAGTGGCCTAACACCAAAAAAAAAAGCCCTCAAGGTGAAGGCTGAGATGACTCACACTCTTGATGAGATAATTTTTCGTCTTTGACTTTCCTGCTGCTGTCTACTTGTTTTCGTCCTTGATATGCTTCTGCCTGTTCAAACACACTAACCTGCAGCACATACAGCTGATGCAACAAGAACACGCCCACGGCTCACACTTCAGGAGACTCGGGAACTTATCAGGGCCAGATCTGGGCCAAACTATCCCCACCCCCTCATCCTCATCCCCGTTGAGCTGCCATCTATGGTATTGTGTCTCCAGGGCGAATTGATTTAATTTCCCGCATCTTTTAATAATATGATTGCTTAATAACTCCAGAGAGCTGCCGAGGGCAGGTCTCATCATCCTACAGCCGTCCTTTTGCCTTTCGCCCAACAAAGGAGCATTCACAAAGCCTTCTTTCAGCAAAGACACACACACACACACACACACACACACATACACTTCTACATACATATACAGTACATACATTCACACTCATACACACCAACTCTTACACATACACATAACTATACTCTCTCAATCACACACACAGACACACACTTTTACACACACAAGTACTCTACTGCCATGTGTACAATAGAAATTCCTAAGGGTGTGACCAAGTGTTTAGTCATCCTATGGGCTTTGCATTAATCCTATCCATCCTATGCCCTTTGATGGTGTGTGTGTGTGTGTGTGTATGTGTGTGCGCACACCCTTTGCTTGTGCTGTCATATCTTTGGTGCTGTGTGTGTGTGGTTGTGGTGGTGGTGGTGGGGGGGGGGGGGGTGTTTCTCTGTGTGACTGTGTAGCCCATATGATTGAGTCAGTCAGTATACATCCTCATGAGTGTGTGTGTGTGTGTTACTCCCTGGTGCCTGTCTGGTGTGTGTCCTCAGTGGGAGGGTTTTATGCAGTGACTTTTAAACAACTTCCACAATTGAGGAATGAATAGAGAGACACTGACAGAAAGAGAAAAGGGATAAATAGAGGAACAGAAAGAGAGGGATCACTGAGAGAGAAAAGAAAAGAGTGAGCAGACAGAAGTAAAGAATAGAACAGATGAGGGAAATCAGTGTTAATGAGGAACGAACAGAAAGACAGGAGCTGGTGAGGAGAAGAAGGAGAGACAGAGGAGAAGATGGAGACTGTGAGTGTGTGTGTGTGTGTGTGTGTGTATGTATGCTTGTGTGTGTGAGGGGATCATAATTATTGTGCAGCTCTAGTGTTCCATTGGCCATCCAGAGACCAGGTGTGTGTTCTGTGTGTGTGATGATTACATTCATGGCCTCTCACATTAATGTTCTGTGTGTGCAGTGGAGTGTATTAACCCCACAAAGCAGTCTTTCATATCAGCAGACATTTACATTACAACAGTGTTATTACATGCAGTAAATATGACTGAGTCTCATTTGCATCATTTTATTACATTGTAATAACACATGTAGGATCAGTATTACACACTAATTATTGCATTTCTAATAGTGTTGAGATTTAGGCAATCCAGTTTCTGTGTCTCTGAACTGTATACTGCTGTGTGTAAATTTATGGCTGATTATTCAGCAGTGTTTCTAGGGTTAATTTACGCTGTGCTCCTCTGATAGTATATGTGCTTCTAACACAGCGCCTGAATAGTGTTTTTACACTTCATATTCACAGAGAATATTCCAGAGGTTAGATTTTCATATTGAGAGGTCTGCCTTTACTAGCCCCACCTGATGTGTTATACACACTCACAGTATATTCTCCACACACCACACCTTCCAAAACACACATGCACACACACACACACACACACACACGCACGTTGTTCTAGTAATTCACAGAGGTAAGCTCTTAGCATCAGAGAGAAAGGGCTTGTTGCCAGAGACGCACTGGGATGATTCATCAGACACTGTTAAAGGTCAGGCCATTTGTGATGCTGCTGATGTTTCCATTTTGGCAACGACAGCGGACATCACTGAGGTCACCCTACCTTGACACAACAACTCACCTTTCAGCCATGCCCAGAACAAGGTGGGGGTAGGGGTTTAATGGGGTTTAATGGCTTCATATATGTGTAAAATCTGTGTTTATGTTTATCATAGACAAACACACACACATACACACACACACACACACACACACACACACAAGGAAAGTTTTTCATTTTTGAGTTGGACCAGAGCCACAAAAGAAGCGAAAAAGAACAGCCTTTAAATCGTTGATCTCCTAAACGTGTGTCGACACCCCCCCCCCCCCCAGCCCCCAAACGCACACACACATACACCACCCCCTCCCTCTCTTTCTTTTTCCTTTTAACCTTCACAATAGCGGTGTCTCCTGAAGCTCCTACAAAAAATGTTATCCTGCAAGTTGGCTTGCCGTATCGGCAGCAGGTGCAAATACTCTCCAAATATGTCAAATATTCTTACTGGAACTTTCTCTGTGCTTGGGGATACAGAGCCATGTGTGTAATACATCTATCTGTTCCTCAAACACACACACACACACACGTTTACACTTTCTTATCAGGCTGCTACAGGATGTGGCATATCCCTTTCCTTCTCTCAGCTAACGCTTTGGTGCAAAGTGAATATATATTTTTTGCCAAGAATTATTTAGGAATTACATTTTAGCTTATTTTAGCATAACGGCTTGTGTTGAAAATGTGCATTTATCTTATGCTCGTGCTGCCATGTTTTTTTTTCTATTGCCAGCACGGATATGACAACAACCAACCATATATATCTAATGATCACACAGCTTGCTAAACTCATTTCCCATGGCTATGTTTTACCAGAATCAGAATCAGCTTTATTGGCCAAGTTTATTTACATATACAAGAAATTTGACTCCGGTAGATGTTAGCTCTCTGTACACCTAACATATAAACAATCTAATATACATCTAATACAATATACAACACAATAAATACTATAGACAAAGCAAAAATGTGTGGATCCATATTGCACAAGGGACAACCATATACCTATAGGCACCTACTATAGGCAATATTATACATATAGGCAGGTAGTGACCAGTTGGAATAAAATAGGGAGAGGGGTAGGTAAGAAGAAACACACAAGAAGGGTGAGCCTGAGAGGTTGCCCCAGGCTGGGACACGTCAGACTACAACACTCTTCTTGTGCTAGGTAAGGTCATTCTATCAGAACAACTTGTAGTTCAAAGTTTTTTTTTTCTCTTTCTGTAATCTGTTTGCGGTCTTTTATCATGAAGGGGACACATATTACCTGTCTGTGTCCGTGAGGATAATGGAAGCTTGAATGAGTGAGCCCCTGGCCTGCGGGACTCAAGGTGTCTGACTTCTGCAAGCGCCCCAGAGCCCACGCACCGAGATGGTGCAGTGCAGTCTGCAGTCTGGAACAGCCGCCGACTGCAGTTAGTCTGGGCCCCTCCATCAGCTCCATCAGCTCTCCCACTCGTCGCTCACACAGAGAGAGACCTTAGAGACGACGGCAGGAGGGAGAGCAAAGGAGCAGCACAGAAGAAAAGACACAGGAAGCCTTTCACTTCCTCGAGAGACGCAGGAAGCCTCGACACTTTCACTTCCTCGAGAGACGCAGGAAGCCTCGACACTTTCACTTCCTCGAGAGACGCAGGAAGCCTCAACACTTTCACTTCCTCGAGAGACGCAGGAAGCCTCGACACTTTCACTTCCTCGAGAGACGCAGGAAGCCTCAACTTTCACTTCCTCAAGAGACGCAGAAAGCCTCAACACTTTCACTTCCTCGAGAGACGCAGGAAGCCTCAACACTTTCACTTCCTCTAGAGACGCAGGAAGCCTCGACAGTTTCACTTCCTCGAGAGACGCAGGAAGCCTCGACACTTTCACTTCCTCGAGAGACGCAGGAAGCCTCGACACTTTCACTTCCTCAAGAGACGCAGGAAGCCTCGACACTTTCACTTCCTCGAGAGACGCAGGAAGCCTCAACACTTTCACTTCCTCGAGAGACGCAGGAAGCCTCAACTTTCACTTCCTCGAGAGATGCAGGAAGCCTCAACACTTTCACTTCCTCGAGAGACGCCTCCGCTGGCGGCGGTGGTGGGAGTGGTTGCCGAGGTGGATGTCCAAATGAATATAAATGTCTTCCAGGCACCCGGGGCGAGGACTGAGAGAT
>JAIFZK010000009.1:25435000-25442500 GCA_027481765.1 Tenualosa thibaudeaui | reverse complement strand
GTGACAAATCTGCCTGTCACGAGTGGCGCTCCCCGCCATGACAACCTGCCATTGTAACCTCAAAGATTAACTTTGAAACTTAGCAGCACTCACATCCCAGTGATTAATACTGGAAAGCAGCGGGATCAGGACCGGGCCCCGAGCGGAGGATCTGTACTGGCCGTCTCCCTCAGAGCTTGCCACAGAGAGAGCCAAGGGGCTCACTAATGCCAGCAGGGAAAGGCCAACAAAGTCTTTGTCTATTACAAGTGTTGCCTTTGACACACTGAGATTATGGGGCACCAGACAGCCCAGGGGCTTCGCTTGTCAGTTGTCTTATCTCATCATAATTATCTCTCTGTCTGTTATGGACGAAAGTTTCTTCTGAGTGCGACTTTGGGTGAAGTCTGATCCAAACTCTTCTTTGTTTGCTACTTGAATGAGTGCAGTGTGATCTGTGTCTCACACCCCTAAGACTACAGACTCACACTGAAGTCTGATCCAAACTCTTTGTTTGCTACTTGAATGAGACCAGTGTGATCTGTGTCTCACACCCCTAAGACTACAGACTCACACTGAAGTCTGATCCAAACTCTTTGTTTGCTACTTGAATGAGACCAGTGTGATCTGTGTCTCACACCCCTAAGACTACAGACTCACACTGAAGTCTAATCCAAACTCTTCTTTGTTTGCTACTTGAATGAGTGCAGTGTGATCTGTGTCTTACACCCCTAAGACTACAGACTCACACTGAAGTCTGATCCAAACTCTTCTTTGTTTGCTACTTGAATGAGTGCAGTGTGATCTGTGTCTCACACCCATAAGATGACAGTACTACAGACTCACACTGAAGTCTGATCCAAACTCTTCTTTGTTTGCTACTTGAATGAGTGCAGTGTGATCTGTGTCTCACACCCCTAAGATGACAGTACTACAGACTCACACTGAAGTCTGATCCAAACTCTTCTTTGTTTGCTACTTGAATAAGTGCTGTGTGACTCTTCCTTTTGTGTCCTTTGAGCACAATAGGATTTCACAGGGAGTAATGGCCGCTCTTATTAAATCAGAGCCCTGATCCATTAGGGCCTACACATGCCTTCATCATTTATCCAGAGATAAAGCCAGACAAGACACACTCTTAACTGAACTGCTCACACACGCACCACACACTCACCCAACGGCCTCCATACTCTTCCGTGTGAGTGATGTATGATATTTCATACTGTGTTACTCTAAGCAAGTGGGATTCAATTCCTCTGCATGTAAACCTCCTCACTCTCATCTAATGTGTCCGTTTGGCTGGGTGCCTCCTGAGGCCCTGTGGGTAAGCCAGAATGTACAACTGGCCTTATCTTAAAAGGTTGTAATACAATAGACATGTGACTAAGAGTTTTTCATGCAAAGTAATACAATCAGAATACAAACAGATGTTATAGCATTTATTATCAACTAGAAATATCAAGGTTATACATAGTTATTAATAGCTTATTATCATGTTATTATACCTCTTACAGAGCCTTAATTGCATGATATCACTATAGACTAAAGTTTTGCACTAATTAATTGAATTCAACTAATAACTAATGTATTTGAAGAGGGACCATAATACCACTACAAAATGGACATATCAGCCTCTTGTCATCTTTTGATGGTTGATTTCAATCTGCAGCCAACCTAAATGTCTTTGGCTGTAAGTGCAACCTTAGTACTGTCTTGCAGTACCTCCATACTGAGTAACGCAACGCAACACAACGCAAGGCAACATAACGCAACGTAACGTAACGTAAAGTAACGCTGACTGGCATTTAGAAGACACTGCTGAGTCACACTGATCTGTGTCTCACACCCCTAAGACTACAGACTCACATGGTCTGTGTCTCACACCCCTAAGACTACAGACTCACACTGACGGTCTGTGTCTCACACCCCTAAGACTACAGACTCACGCTGATGGTCTGTGTCTCACACCCCTAAGACTACAGACTCACACTGATGGTCTGTGTCTCACACACCTAAACCAACAGACTCATGCTGATGGTCTGTGTCTCACGCCCCTAAGACTACAGACTCACACTGATGGTCTTTGTCTCACACACCTAAAACAACAGACTAATGCTGATAGTCTGTGTCTCACGCCCCTAAGACTACAGACTCACACTGATGTTCTGTGTCTCACACCCCTAAGACTACAGACTCACACTGATGGTCTGTGTCTCACACACCTAGTACCACAGTACTACAGTACTACAGACTCAGTACAACAGAACTCAGACATGATACCATGAGTGACAGACAGCACACACACAAGCTGCACATGTTGGAGAACAGACTTAGGCTCTCAATCACACAGTCCCATCATCAGCCACAGTGCTACTGACTGACACTGTGTCTCTGTGTGTCTGTGTGTGTGTGTGTGTGTATATGTGTGTCAGCTTCGTCCTCTGCAGCGAGGGGTCCAGAGGGGGCTCTGTGTGGATTATGTGGTGTGTTTGTTTATTGTCCTCAGAAAGGACACGGCCACCCCTGCTGTCATTGTCATCTGTTTACACTGGTAATAATCTGTGTGTATGTTGGGGGGTCTGTGCACATCTTCCCAGAATGCCCAGATCAATGGTAATCCTGTTAATGGGGATGGGCTGCTCGCTTCTCATCTCCTCTCAGATGGCAAAGGACACACACACACACACATGCACGCACACACACGCACGCACACACACACACACACACACACACACACACACACACACCACAGCACTAGCATAGCCTTGTTTTGTGTGTGTCAATGTGAGTGAGAGTCAGAAAGGAATACACTGGTTGAGTATGTGGGTCCATTCGAGTGTGTGTGTATGTGTGTGTGCGTGCCCTAATATGAGAGAGAGGGATTCTGAGAATGCATGATCATGTGATCATGTGTCTGTTCTTGATCATTGTTGTCAGTAGTCTGGCTGTAAGCAGCTTGTCAGAGCAGCCCTGTTGACATGAAAGCTGCTCACCAGAGACTGGGGTCGAGCCCATCAGCAGGGGGGAACAAATTACTGCTGTGAACACAAAGATACACTGTCCGCTGCTCCCCTGGAAAATCTGTGACCTCCAAGGTGGAGCTGTCCTTCATCTCCAACACAAGGGGCCACACTGGTGGGTTCCCAGTACCGTTGAGCAGCGCAGATGGGGGGCTTTTGTTCCAAAGATCTCCAGCCCTGCAGGGGCTTAATACCACAGCTCCAGCTTGAGCTGGGAGAATAATTAGCCTCTCACAGGCTGTTGTTGTGCGTCTGTAGTTTGTGTGTGTCGCTTGTAGTACTCAACTCGAGACTCCCGTCTGCCTTTGACTGTGTCTGTATTTCTGTTTCTGATGTAAAAAAAGACATTTTGTGGATTTAGCCCCTGATGAGGATCTTTCTTTGAAAAGCAATGCCAGATTAGAACTAGTTTTGAGAGCATGCATACACTCTCTCTTTCTCTCTCTAAACTAGACACTATTCTGTGACTGTGAACGCTCTCTGAAGGTCAGAGATGGTGCCAGTAAATATTGTCTGAGGCTGACGGGTGGCTAAAATCTCCTCCTGCTGTGCTGGACACGAGGCAGGGAGCAGCCCGGGCTGCCAAACAGGAGAAAGTGGTTTATAAATGACTGTTAGCACCAAAGGCCCCCGAGACCCCGAGGACGAAAGTCTCCATGAGGAGACCTGCCCCGGCCACACCATAAATCTCAAAAATCAATACGACAGCCCAAAGTAATCAGTGTCAATGATATCAAACTGAAATAACTTTGCCAGGGAAGAAGAAGAAGCATCCGGACACTCAGCGTCTGAGTCTGGAGTCTGGAGTAGCTGAGCCTTGCTCGAGCACAGACTGGGTGGAACTGGGTAAGGCTGACATCACCATCAAGCACTATGATCATAATGGCTAAAACACTAGAAAATCAAGCAAACACACAGTATTATTACAATAATGGAATAACACCTTTACTGGTTTTGAGTACCTACTGGAATAGCAGGTGTTCTCTTCTAAACACTCTCTTGCTTCTATACAAATACTGTGAGCATCCAACACACACAGTATGAGAGGCATTTTAATTTCTTTTCTCAGTTGAGTGTTTCTGTTGGGTTATGTTTTTGTGTGTGTTGTTAGTGTGTGTGTTGTTATTGTGTGTGTTAGCAAAACCTCTGTTACTTCTGCTGCAAGTGGCTTAGTCTTTTAGCGACAGAAGCACAGAACTACAGAACTGCAAAGCAAATGCAATATTTTGTCCAGAGATTGTTGAAAGAAAAGTAAGAGTGAAGTCTTTTTTTTCTTTTAATTCCAGAACGTGCCAAAAAAACCTGTCCAACTTCAGAGCAATTCATCTGTGATCCATTCAATTTATGTATTTAGAAATTCTATGGTTTTCGTCCAGCTCCCAGTAGCTCCTTTGGTTTGGATAACAATAGCATTTAAAAGTGCTTTGAAGTGAGAGCTTTGGCTTACTGGCTCAACAGAAACAATCACAGGAGGAAGAGAATCCCTGCTGTCCCTGTGGATGCTGTCCCTGCATCTAATGTACCAGCTGATTTGTTCTTTTCAAACTTTGAAAAGAGTGCAATCTGTGTTTTACTCCAGAATAGGTCTGAAATGGGCACTGTCACATATGGTTAGCCTGCTCCTTGGCAGCAGCTAAAAGCCTTGAAACACTACAGGACCCTGTCAAGCTTAAAACACTACAGGACCCTGTCAAGCTTAAAACACTATAGGACCCTGTCAAGCCTTGAAACACTACAGGACCCTGTCAAGCTTAAAACACTATAGGACCCTGTCAAGCCTTGAAACACTACAGGACCCTGTCAAGCTTGAAGCACTACAGGACCCTGTCAAGCTTGAAGCTTCTGGTACCATCTTTGGGTAAATGTCAACAATAAATAAATAAATGAATGAATAAACAGCTTTTAAACATTTATCTGCTAAAAGATTCTGTCTGGTGGAGATTTTTCAAGCCGTGATAAGGCCTCAAACACCCCCTGTGTCCCCTGCTGGCCTCCAGAACCACAGACTATAAAGTTGCCCAAAAACTGCAGCCTGATTCCTGTAATGAAGTTGAAAGGCGAGAAACACTTGTACATGTACACAGTCCAAGGGCAGACTGAACCTGTGCCTTTCCATGAAGCGAATAACCAATCAGTGGTCTTCTCAAGGGCAATAACAGCCAATCAGATGACTGAACCTGTACCTTTCCATGAAGCAAATGACCAATTGGTGGTCTTCTCAAAGACAATGACAGCCAATCAGTGGTCTGCACACCGGGGATGCACATCAATCAAGGCCTAAGTTGGAAAGGCCACAGAAAAGGTCACAATGTCCTGAGGATACATGCGTCACTTAGACTCAAGTGATATGGAGGGGCTGCAACACCACTGAGACAGACTGAAGTGTTTCTTATTCCCCTCCCTCACTCTTTCTCTCTCTCTCTCTGAATGTTTGAATGAGTGTTTGTGATTGCATGGGCATTCACGTGAGCGTATATAGTCCTGCTTACAGCAGAACAACACACACACACATACACACACACACACACACACACACACACACACACTCTCACACTTACACTCAAATGCAAGCTCAACACTATCTCTCCAGAGTGCTCCAGAGTCACCCAACATAAATCAGCAGCACACACACACACACACACACACACACACAAACAAACCAGCTTAAAGGATTTTATTGTGTGGGTGTGTATGTGTGTGTGTCTGTGTGTGTGCGTGTGTGTCATGAAAATGTGATGTGATTTGTGTATTTGTTTGTATGTGTGCGTGTCATAGAGATGTGATGTGTGTGTGTGTGTGTGTCTGTGTGTGTGTGACATAGATTGTAGTAGAGTTAGAAATGTCCCTCTGTACAGCACACAGAAAAGCATGATAACAGTTCTCAGGAGTGCATGATGAAGGTCTAAGTAGAGCGATGCAGCCGGTCTACATCTGTACACGGCCTAATGACTCAGGGTCCTGCATTTCAGCCATGGCATTCTCACCTCATCTGCCCTGGATAGCACAGTCAAATGACTCACAATGCACAAAAATCACTGCCCATTCTTCTCCCACACACACACACACACCAGCATAGAGACTCATAGCTGTGACGCATGTGACCTAATGGCAACCGATTTGTCACATGGTTTTATTCACGGAGGTTTTGGAATCTCGCTGGGGCAGCATTTTGATATACAGCTGTGTAATGGCTGAGAACGAGGGCTCTGGGAGAGAGAGTGCATGTGTGTGTGTGCGTGTGTGTGTGTGGTTGGGGGGGTTAGATAGTAGGGGGATGCATCAAACCATAAGACGTCACATCAGGTTGCCTATGGATACACAGCGTGTAATTTCAAGTAATTGGACTTTTGCCTGTGTTCTGAAATAGCCCTGCTCCAGCTTCTCCAGTGTCCTATGCTCTTCTCCTCTCCACCAGACATTTCTATAGGAGCCCTACACTCATCTCCCCTCCACCAGACATTTCTATAGGAGCCCTACACTCATCTCCCCTCCATGACACATTTCTATAGGAGCCCTACACTCATCTCCCCTCCATGACACATTTCTATAGGAGCCCTACACTCATCTCCCCTCCACCAGACATTTCTATAGGAGCCCTACACTCATCTCCCCTCCATGACACATTTCTATAGGAGCCCTACACTCATCTCCCCTCCACCAGACATTTCTATAGGAGCCCTACACTCATCTCCCCTCCACCAGACATTTCTATAGGAGCCCTACACTCATCTCCCCTCCACCAGACATTTCTATTTCTACACTCTCCTTTCCTCTGCCCTGTGCTCTCCCCTGCTGCCTCTCAAAAACACACAATCAGGCACCAGCTATTTGCTTCTAAACAACACAGTCGCAGCACTACAATGAGTTAGGCTACATCAATCATGTGAAAGCTAAGACCTCTGATCAGAGGAGTGGCTCATGCTTCCAGAGACTGAGATAACTCAGTGGTTAAGGGTGCACAGCCCACACAACCCTCAGTACTGAGAGACTGCAGACATGAAGGCAATGGTTCTCTAAGACTCTTTTCTCCTAAATCGCCATTAAGAGAAGGTCTGTTTGAAGTGTAAACTTCACTGGTCTACCGCCACTACCTCATTACCAAGTTCTGCTGGAGAGAAAGTAAGTAAGAAAGAGAACAAGAAAGGAAGGTGTGTGTGTGTGTGTGGTGTGTGTGTATGTATGTGTGTTGGAGGAGGGACTGAGGTGACAATAGGTAACGGATCATTACCCTAGGTTATTACAGTAAAGAGTAGTAGAATATTACAGTAAAGAGAGAAGTAGAATATTGTGTTAGACTGTGGGAAAAACCAGTGCAATGTGATTGTGATGGAGGAGTGGTCTACTAGCCCATACAGAGATCTCAAGAGATATCCGTCCTCCTATTACAAGGACGGCAAGAGTCCTGACCCATTGGTGTCTTGGACACATAACCAAAGTCCTTCTAAGACAAGTCCTTTCACTCAGCAGCCATATTGGAGATACTTTTGTGTAGCTATTTGGG
>JAIFZK010000009.1:25405000-25417500 GCA_027481765.1 Tenualosa thibaudeaui | reverse complement strand
TGAGCCCAGCTCATACTGATGCTCTTTCCCTCTTTAGATGAGATCAAACACTCCCCATGTCCTGCTCCACCTGTCTAATTCCACAGGCTAATGACATCACTCACCGTCTCAGGAACAGTGCCCTTTGCTTCCCTGGTCATTGTCTGTCAGCTATGTGCTTAAGTCTTTCAACGAGAGGCTCACGTCCTCCACAGATATATTTATATTTTCTCCCCTTAAAAGCATTGAGCCGCTATAGAGATTCACTGCCAAGGGGTTACCTGCTGCTCTGAGGGGTTTGAGTCAAAGGAAGGACTGATGCAATGTGGGGTTTTGTCAGCAGAAATGAACCTAAATCAATTTCTCTGTGAGCGATTAAACTGGAATCAATCTCTCTGTGGGCAATTAGACTGATCAGTGGCAAATTACATTTGGGGAAACACAGGGCCTGCTGTCTGCCCTCTGAGCCAGCACAATCTTAAGACAGGAAAGAAAGGAGAGTTGACAGGCTTTAAAGGGAATGGGACTCAGGAGTGTTTTAAAGGGATTGGGAATCAGGAATGTTTTCCCCTAAGTGCAGTGCAATCTGCAACCTTTACAGTATGACAGGAAGAGTCTTCCAGGGCAGCAGAATCTGAAGACTGTAAGAACAGAGGTGTTTACAGCAAAAGAGAGAAAAATCAGGGGTCTGCTGGAAGTGCAATACAGTCTGCAACCTGTATGAAAGGAAGAGTGAGAGGAGGAGTCTTTTCTGAAAAGCTTTACACAGCAGTGGCAGCACAATTTGCTGTCTATGGGGAAGAGCAGTGTTTACACACACAAAGGCTTTAAAAGGATCCTTGACTGGTGAGACATGTTGGCTTTGTAAAACTGATGTTGCTATCGGCTATATTTAACAGGATTTAAAAACACTTCAAATGCTTTTTTTTTATTAAAACATTTAGGAAAACCTTTCATTTGAGGCCTTGTAAGCTGCCATTGCACTGACATCTCAATGCTTTCTGGGTAAAAAAGTGACATCATCTGGTTAATATGGATGGTGTCTATGTGCAGCAACAGTTTGATAACTGCACCTTGATTGGACCTTGATTAGCTCAACCAGATGATGTCACTTTTTACAACATCAGTTTACGAGTGAAAGGATTTTCTGAACTTTTAATAAAACTAAAAACATTTTGAGTGTTTTTAAATCACGTTCATGTTGCTGACGCCACCGTCAATCTTGTCAGGCCAACATGTGGCCAGGTGTCCCTTTAAGAGTAGAGGAATGTGGAGTCTCTCCAGAGGCAGCGGTATCTGCAGTCTTTAAGGGTAGAATAGTCTACAGTCTTTAAGGGTAGAATAGTCTGCAGTCTTTAAGGGTAATTTAGTCTACAGTCTTTAAGGTTTCAATAGTCAGCAGTCTTTAAGGTTTGAATAGTCTCCAGTCTTTAAGGGTAGAATAGTCTCCAGTCTTTAAGGGTAGAATAGTCTACAGTCTTTAAGGGTAGAATAGTCTACAGTCTTTAAGGTTTGAATAGTCTGCAGTCTTTAAGGTTTGAATAGTCTGCAGTCTTTAAAAGCAGCAGAGTATCAGAGGCAGTGGATGAGGAGTTGAGGGTAGAATAATCTGGAGTGTTTCGAGGCAGCAGAATGTGGTGTTGGAGACAGAGGGGTGTGTCCAAGCGAGGGTGGGAAGAGGTGAAGTTGTGGCTGTGAATCTCCCTAACAGCAACCATGTAAGAGAAGTTTACATGTGTGTGTGTGTGTGTGTGTGTGTATTGCGTATTTGATTTGGCAGCCATTTCCTAAAAAGTTGGTGATGGGCTGTGGGTGGGTTTGTGTGTAGTGGAAATTTGTCACTCAGCATGCTGCAATGAAAGGCCTCTAACACACACACACACACACACACACACACACACACACACACACACACACACACACACACACTCAGCACGTAAAGTGCAAAACCCCATTGGAATGAGAGGCCTCTGGTTGTTTCAATGCAGTGGATAGAACCAGTGGCCAAGTAATTTTTGGAGTCAGCAGCAGGTGCATCTGACTAAGAAGCAGAGCTAAAGGCCTATTAAATCCAGGTGCAGAGTGGTGTGTTTGTTTGTGAGTGTGTATGTGTGTGTGAGTGTGCGTGTGTGTATGTGTGCGTGTGTGAGTGTGCGTATGTGTGTGTGTGTGTTTGTGAGTGTGTGTGTGTGTGTGTGTGAGTATGTGAATGTGTATGTGTGTGTGTGAGTGTGTATGTGTGTGAGTGTGCATATATGTGTGTGGGTGTGTTTGTGAGTGTGTGTGTGTGTGTGTGTGTGTGTGTGTGTGTGTGTATGTGTGTGTGTGTGTGTGTGTGTGTGCATCCTCTGCAGTGGTGGTGTTACGCCATGTCACGTCACGTCACGTGACACTCAGGACCACCGAGGACATTGAAAGGAGCAGGAACTCACTGCAGTTCAGTAGAGGAGCCATCACTGCATGGAAACTAATTAGGCTGTAGCCATGGGGCATGTAGGCTGAGCGACGTTAACACAAACACACACACACACACTCACACACTCACACACACACCTCAGCAGTCTCATCCCAGTGCACCCTGGGCATAATGGACTCATTGAAGGAGAGTGATTGGACTAAGAGAACACCTATCGGCTTCCCCAAAGCCTTGATTACTCTGCGCTGAAAAGGTGACCCTTCCAGCAAACAAACAAACAAACAAACACACAAACAAACAAACAAGTGTTGGAAGAAATAAATCAACAATAAGACCACCATGTACACCTGACCTACACACACACACACACACAGAACCCTACACTCACACACACACGCACACACACACACACACACACACACATGCATACACAGATTATTCATGTAAGCACACACACACACACTCTCTCTTACACACACACATACACACAGATATTAGAAAATGTATAACCAGGCCTCACGCATGCAGTACATTCACATGCTCATACGTACACACAGAGACACACACCTGACCCTCCCAGCTCAGTGTGTGTGCTTTTGGCATCTTGACTTCCCTCTTGATAGCTGAGTCTATATGTTTCAGTGTTTCAAACTAAAAGTCTCCATATTCACAGCACTTTGAAGCCCTGTGTTCCCTGCTGTTTGCTAACACTTGTGTGTATGTATGTGTGTGTGTGTGTGTGTGTGTGTGTGTGTGTGTGTGTGTGTGTGTGTATGTGTTGTGTGCTGATTAGACTGCTGCTGATGCTCTTCCCACTGTGTGTGTTATTGATATGTGCATTCCTACATGCCCTGCACAGTATGCCTGTGCGAGTGTATGGCTGTGTGTGTGTGTTTGTGTGTGTGTGCGTGTGAGTGTGTGTGTGTGTGTGTTGCAAATTAGCACTAGGTGTGCTTGGAGATGTAGGGTATGTATGGGTCTGTAGCTCATAGCTGCTCCTCTGTCCTCCAGGTCAAATGGCATGGGGGAGGCAGGGCCATTACTGGGCTGAGCCGCAGGCTTGATGGCATCGCTGGCCTTAATGAGACAATCGTCAACATGCCAGCAGTCAGAGCAGACCCCAGACCTCTGGGACTTCAGGTCTTGGCTATAGCAATTACCCACTTTTAGCTGAGAGAGAGAGAGAGAGAGAGAGAGAGAGAGTGCTGCTGGACAGAGCTGTCTGTGTATTAAGTGTTCTCTCCTCCATGTATCTCTGTGCTCTACCCATCTCTCTCTCCTCCATGTATCTCTGTGCTCTACCCATCTCTCTCTCCTCCATGTCTAATCTGTGCTCTATCGTTCTCTCTCTCTCCTCCATGTATCTCTGTGCTCTATCGTTCTCTCTCTCTCCTCCATGTCTAATCTGTGCTCTATCGTTCTCTCTCTCTCCTCCATGTGTCTCTGTGCTCTACCCATCTTTCTCTCCTCCATGTCTACTCTGTTCTCTATCGTTCTCTCTCTCTCCTCCATGTCTCTCTGTGCTCTATCGTTCTCTCTCTCTCCTCCATGTCTCTCTGTGCTCTATCGTTCTCTCTCTCTCATCCATGTCTACTCTGTGCTCTACCCATCTCTCTCCTCCATGTCTCTCTGTGCTCTATCGTTCTCTCTCTCTCCTCCATGTCTCTCTGTGCTCTATCGTTCTCTCTCTCTCCTCCATGTCTCTCTGTGCTCTATCGTTCTCTCTCTCTCCTCCATGTCTAATCTGTGCTCTATCGTTCTCTCTCTCTCCTCCATGTCTCTCTGTGCTCTATCGTTCTCTCTCTCTCCTCCATGTCTACTTTGTGCTCTACCTGTCTCTCTCTCTCAATGTGAGGCTACAGGTGCATTCTTGGTCCAATCCCTGGCACACACACACATTCATGTGCACACACAAACACACACACACACACACGTACATTCACACACATGTACACACAGACACAGACACCCACACACGCAATTACACACACTTACACACTCACACACGTACCCACAAACACACACACACACAGGTCAGAGTTGGATCGATTTTGAGGTCAGCTGGGGTCTAGATCGTCTCCATTAGTCAAGAGGTGTGAGGAGCTGTGACAGCTGAACACACACACATGTCCCTCTTGCCCACACACTCTCTCTTTCTCACACACACACACATGTCCCTCTTGCCCACACACTCTCTCTTTCTCACACACACACACGCCCCTCTTCCCCACACACTCTCTCTTTCTCACTCTTGCCCAAACTCTCTCTCTTTCTCACCCTCCCTCCAATTGTTTCTCCCTGTTTCTCTCTTTCTCTCTCTGTGCCTCCCGCTCTCTTTATCTCTGACTCCATACACTCTTTTTTACTCTTCTTCTTCTCTCTTTTCTTTCTCATCATCTCCTTTCTCTCTTTCTTTCTCAACATCCCCCTCTCCCTTTTCTCTTTCTTTCTCACCTCCCTCTCTCTCATTCTTTCTCAACATCTCTCTCTTGTCTGTCCATCTTTTCTACTCTCTCTCTCTCTCTCTTTCTGTGCCAGGGTAGGAGTTGTGCCAGAGAGGCTCTCTCCCTCCATCTCTCTCTCTCTCTCTCTCTCTCTCTCTTTCTGTGCCAGGGTAGGAGTTGTGCCAGAGAGGCTCTCTCCCTCCATATCTCTCTCTCTCTCTCTCTCTCTCTCTCTCTGTGCCAGGGTAGGAGTTGTGTCAGAGAGGCTCTCTCCCTCCATCTCTCTCTCTCTCTCTCTCTCTCTCTCTGTGCCAGGGTAGGAGTTGTGCCATAGAGGCTCTCTCCCTCCATCTCTCTCTCTCTCTCTCTCTGTGCCAGGTAGGAGTTGTGTCAGAGAGGCTCTCTGCCCACAGATCAATCTGTCCTTTCAGCTTCATCATGTTCTTGGGGCCTCCACACATCCCACGGCCGTCCAGACCAACACACTTATGGAGATGTGTGTGTGTGTGTGTGTGTGTGTGAGAGAGAGAGAGAGAGAAAGAGAGTGAGAGAGAACAGTAGGAAGAGGGAAGAGAGCCAGAAGAGACAGAAAAAGAGAACCTCTGTAGGACCTCATCTCAGTCCAGAGGGAGCCTAGGTCAGGTCCAAATGTGGTTCTGAGCCCTTTTCCTTTCATGGGCCTCCTTAGAACAATGCAGAACCTAAGCACTCTCTGTTCCCCGTCTAAACAGCAAGAACCTCCGCATGTTCTCATGTCTGAGTGAGAGAGAGCCAGTAACCCTACCTACACAGCTTTCAGGATCTGAGGAGACAGCCATTATTCAACCTCCATACACACACATACACACACACACACACACACACACACACACATACATGCACACACGCAAACACAGCCATACACATGCACACAATGGCACGCCTTGTTTCAAGAGCACACACACTTACTCTTTTTCTCTCTCTCTCACACACACACACACACACACACACACACACACACACACAGTCTAACCAGAGGCCATTGTGACTGTGCTGTCATCCCCTTCACTCTGCACTTTGGGGGAACAATCAGAACTCTCTGTGGCAAATGGCCTCTGCATTAAGGCTCCAATATGTTTGGCCAAAAAGATGCAGCTAGTATCAGCACGTAACTCTCTCTCTCTCTGTGTGTGTGTGTGTGTGTGTGTGTGTGTGTGTGTGTTACTGTAGAGAATACTGATTATAGAGTTTTCACAAACCCAATAAGATATTTGGGTCCAAGGATTCTCTCTGGATCTCTCTCTCTCTCTCTCTCTCACACACACACACACACCTTCAAATAAAAGTTTGAAGGTTTCCAAATCCAACACAGGTTTTAACGAGATCAAATGTATACAGGCACACACACATGCACACAAACGCACACACACACCACACACACCAATAAGTTCACCTCTGTGGAATACATTGTGGAAGGTTATCAAAGCAGCATGTGTCTGTGGAATTTAAGTACAAGAGGAAATGTGCTGCCAACACAAAGAAGACGATAAAAAGATAAGTTTGGCAAGTAATCACTCTCTCTCTCTCTCTCTCACACACACACACACAAAGAAGTAAACTTTTAAACCATTTTGAGACAAATTACACAACTCACATCTTGGCACCTTTCAGAGCCACAATGTAAGATATTACACACACACACCACACACACATACACACACACACACACACACACACACACACCAGTCTTCCCACTCCGTCTGCTATGCAGTCACTCCTGCGTTTCCCCTCAGCATCTGGTTCTGGAACAGATCCATGTCATCTCTCCGGCCTCTATCCAGCTCTGGCCGTCATTTGAGCCTCATCTGGGCCGGAGTCGGGCTAGTCCCAGATTCACAGATCTCCACCCTTATGAGATCAGTGTGTCAGACTCACACAATACACACACACACACACACACACACACACACACACACACAAATACAGCCCTAGAGAGGTAGAACCGTCAGACCGGCTGGATCTTCTGTTATGGTGAGCGCTTGACTACAGAAGGAGTGGCCCCCAACTGGCAAGCCACCATGGAAAAACACACACACACGTACACACATACACGTACACACACACTCAACTGTGTTTCACATGCAGCCCACACTAGTACAGACTCATAAGAATCCACTTGGTTAGGTTTGACATTCTGCGTACTACTCCACCAATACTGAATCGCTAACACGGACTGATATGACAATTCAGTGGCCCTCAGATTCGTTTGAAAGTGCAGCCTTCTCAGGCTAGAGTGTATGGCTGGATCTGTAAACATTAGGAAAGGATTAGCCAAGCCCTGATTGGTCACGCTCCTATCACATGACTCATTCAAGTGATCTTTGCAAGGAAGGCAACTATGAGAAACTAACTGTCTGCCAATGTTACAGACGCAAATATTGACATACAAGAGTGGTTTATTTGCTGTCTATGTTCACAACTGTTGTTCAGTTACAGTCCAAATGTGCAGCTTGTGAAGCATTATTTCACCAGCACGAATGGATTTGGACACAGACATAGATTTCAATACTTGTATGCATTACAGAATACCTGCGTTTGTGTAAACCGGATTAAGATGCCATTAAATGGCCCAGTGTAGATGTGGTCTCAGACACGTGTGTCTCCTCAGGCCTAAGTTTGTCTGGGATGGAGCACTAAGAACCCCTGGTTGCATCCTCACAGTTACATCTAGCTGGCCTGGGGTGGTGTGAACCCTTAGCTACATCCTCACTCTGTGACGGCCATAAGCTGATCTGGGGTGGTGCATCACGAACCCTTAAGGCCTCTGCTCAACCGTCTCTGAGTCCTGTGCTTCCAACGTTCTGTTTCATTGTTTTCAATAAAACACACACAGCAGCGCCAAACTCTGCCACCACTCTGCAGCGCCAGTGTGCGTAGCCAAACAAAACTGTCGAATTTGAAAGTGCTCTGTAATGCTGTCTGAACCGAGGCCGTAGGTTGAATCCCCACTCGGTGACGCCCATACGCTGATCTTGGATGGTGCATCGTGAACCCCTAGTTGCATCCTCACACCCACAGGCCCTTAGTCAGCATGAGGGATCTCTGCCAGCTGTGAATCTGATCTGAGATAACAAGGTTTGATATGAATGATCTGGTACCAGCTGTCAGTGTTTGGGAAGCTGTGAGTTTGGACAATTTTGCAGCCCTTGGCAATTTCAGTAGCAAGCCTTGACACCAGACCCGAAATTGAATTAACTCCAGGTCAGTTATAGCTAGTTACAGTCTAAGAGACTTATTCACTGTTATTTCCACAAGTTAGTCTGAAAGTCTGCAAAAAGTCATCTTTTTTCTTTTGTTGTTCTGCAATTGCTCACAGGATAGTTTGTGACGTTTAAGCCAAGTGAATGGACTGCATTTATATAGCACTTTTCTACTCCTACGAGTACTCAAAGCGCTTTACAGAGTATGCCTCACTTTCACCCACATGCATTCACACACAGGTGGCGGAGGCTACCATGCAAGGTGCCAACCTGCCACCGGGAGCAATTTGGGGTTCAGTATCTTGCTCAACACTTCAATGGGGTCAGCCAGAGTGGGGCTCGATCCTGCAACCCTTCAGTTGCCAAACAGTACAACAGCGCCACCACCACCCAAGTGCTATCAAAGAGAGTTTGAGATGAGGATTGCTGGTCATCCAGAGACTCAGAATTAGGCATATAAGCTGAAGCCATGTGTATTAGTCATTCACATAGATTCAGCTCATGAATCTCTGTCTCGATTCATCCTCTCACATGTTTCTGACATTAGCATTGGAGTCATCATTTTATGTGGCCATGTCAACATGATGCAGGAATTAAATCATGGCTCTGTCAGACGGAGCCCAAATAGGCTCTACATACTCTGTGCAATGCAATACATGCAAATACGTTTTGCTGTTGTTATGGGCCTGCCCATCTCTGCCTCCTGTTGGGCTGTTTCCCTCTTGTCTTTTGTCTGTGTGTTGCAGGATGGAGTGGTGGTACAGGTGATCTTGGTCAGCTGATCAATTTACCTGTGTGATTTACCTGTTCATATAAGGGGCTGCCTCACAGGAGTAACTTTGTTCGCTCTCCATTTGTCAGCACACGTCACTTTTGATTTTGCTTATTGCATTGGACTTACACTTCACTATTATTTCTTACATACAAACTGACAAACTTTTTCATTCTAATTTATTTTAAGAAATTACTTTCTTGTTAAAACGTTATCCTCATCTGGACCAAACAAGCTTTGGTTCAGCAGCACTTGTTAGTTAGGATACACAGTACTGCCTAGTCATGCATGATTGTTATAATGTCACACAGGATAACATTGCTGAATAAATCTATTGCAACCTGCAGAAACCAGCCCTGTGCAATGTCATAGACTAGTATTTGTAGTTGTTCTTGTTAATCGTTTGATCTTTAGTGTCCCATTGAGCTGTCCTTTAATGTGCAACCCAGCCCCAATCCTGCATGTGTATCCTCATTGGTTAGGATTTATTTTCACACAGCATAACAGGAAGCAGCAGGTCCATGCTCTCGTAAGCTAATGTTATCATAGCAAAGCTCAGTGCACTATGTGCAGAGGGTGTATTTAACATAACAATGAACATTTATTTGGATGTAACCCCACTGTAATGTCTCATGGGCTAGAATTGATTATTTTTACTGTATGCATTAATAGCTGCATATAACCTCACAGGTAACGGCAGCTAGTAGACTCTCAAGATTTAGCATTTACTGTTCATAGTGCAATAAGTTCAGCTTTGCCGTTGCACGTAGTCTCAGGTGTTAGAGTGTTTGGTTGTATATATTATTTTGTGCATTAGCACTGAGTGCTACAAATAGAGTCATGGGTTAGCATTCACTGATGAAATGTCTTGGGCACTGGCATTTGCTGTTGCATATAGTAGTCTCACAGGTATTTAGTTGCATATATAGGCCTAGTGGTTTTGATTAGCATGCATTAGAGTCTAAATAGTCTCATGAGTTAGACTATAACATTTATGGTTGCATACAGTTGCATCTTCAGGGACTCACACAAGCTCACAAACACTCTCACACTCCTCTCTGCAGGGGCACAGCAGTGTAGGGGGTCCAGCATGTACACCCTACCACAAAAACCCAAACTCTAATTGGATCGCTTACTGGAGGCTCGACTATAGTAGCCACCAGAAACCAATTCACTTATGCTGAGGAACAAGCACAGCAGAGCAGCAGAAACACACACACACACACACACACTAAACATATAGACAAATAGACAACCACAGATAGGAGGCGCAAGCACACACACACACACACATAGATACAAGCTGTTAACTAGGCTTCGGAGCATTCTTTCCTCCACACTTTTTAACTAGTCTTATTGCTATAGCATAAAATAGAGACAAATTAGCAAGAAAGCTTCTCAGCATCCTGCACTCCACACTTGCTAACTAGCCTGGTTATTAACTAGCAGGGTAAACACAGAAGACAAATGAGTGTCTCTGAGGACTGGCCATCTCTTATTGATCAAACAGGGAAAAGACCATTGATCCAGAGGAGCAAAGTTGGAGCCACACCAGTACTGGCCACGCTGCTCATTGAGAGTGAACAAAATTGAACGAGACACCTTGACAGTGAAGAGTGTGTATGTGAGTGTGTGTGGGTGTGAGAGAGGGGGGTGGGGGTGTGTATGATAGAGCAAATATGTTTGTGTGTTTGTGCACAACATTATCTTGTTCTTTTTGGCATGTCAGGTGGGCTATGGTGTGACTGGGTGACACGCGCACACACACAGACACACACTCACACACACATAAACATAAACAGTCATTTCCTTCCCAAGGGACATTTATTCTCTGTTTCACACACCCAAACTTGCACATGTGTTTGCAATGCCTGGAGAGAGTTAGAGTAAGAGAGAAAGAGAATGGGGTGACAAAGAGGGAGATGGAGAGACAGAGGGGAAGTAGTAAGGAGTGCCAATGAAAAGCAAGCAAGACAGTAAGTGCATGTGACTCTCTCCACATGTCCTCTGGGTGGTAAACCTAGGGAGAGAACAGCAGCACACTAATTTATGCCAGGAGAGAGACAGAGAGAGAGAGGGGGAGAAAGAATTGAGAGACCATGGAAAGGATAGAGAGGGAGAGAGAATATGGGGAGACCATGGGAGATCTAGAAGGGAAGAGAGAGTGGTGACTGACAGGTAGAGAGCGGGACAGTGAGGAGGAGGAGTAGTCAGGAGTAGCAGAGAAGAGGGGGAGTAGTACTGTGGAGAGGGACTAGCAGTGAGGATAAGAGAGTAGCAGTGAGGAGTAGAGGAGGAGTAGAGGAGGAGTAGTAGTGAGGAGTGAGGAGTAGAGAGGAGTAGTAGAGAGGCAGAGGAGTAGCAGTGAGGAGAAGAGAGGAGTAGCAGAGAGGAGAAGAGAGGAGTAGCAGAGAGGCAGAGGAGTAGCAGTGAGGAGTAGAGAGGAGTAGCAGTGAGGAGAACAGAGGAGTAGTAGAGAGGAGTAGAGAGGAGTAGCAGTGAGGAGAAGAGAGGAGTAGTAGAGAGGAGTTGAGAGGAGTAGTAGAGAGGAGTAGAGAGGAGTAGTAGAGAGGAGTAGAGAGGAGTAGCAGTGAGGAGAAGAGAGGAGTAGCAGAGAGGCAGAGGAGTAGCAGTGAGGAGTAGAGAGGAGTAGTAGAGAGGAGTAGAGAGGAGTAGTAGAAAGGCAGAGGAGTAGAGAGGAGCAGAGAGGAGTAGTAGAGAGGCAGAGGAGTAGAGAGGAGCAGAGAGGAGTAGTAGAGAGGCAGAGGAGTAGAGAGGAGCAGAGAGGAGTAGTAGAGAGGCAGAGGAGTAGAGAGGAGTAGTAGAGAGGAGTAGTAGAGAGGCAGAGGAGTAGAGAGGAGCAGAGAGGAGTAGTAGAGAGGCAGAGGAGTAGAGAGGAGCAGAGAGGAGTAGTAGAGAGGCAGAGGAGTAGAGAGGAGTAGTAGAGAGGAGTAGTAGAGAGGCAGAGGAGTAGAGAGGAGCAGAGAGGAGTAGTAGAGAGGCAGAGGAGTAGAGAGGAGCAGAGAGGAGTAGTAGAGAGGCAGAGGAGTAGAGAGGAGCAGAGAGGAGTAGTAGAGAGGCAGAGGAGTAGAGAGGAGTAGTAGAGAGGCAGAGGAGTAGAGAGGAGCAGAGAGGAGTAGTAGAGAGGCAGAGGAGTAGAGAGGAGCAGAGAGGAGTAGTAGAGAGGCAGAGGAGTAGAGAGGAGTAGTAGAGAGGCAGAGGAGTAGAGAGGAGCAGAGAGGAGTAGTAGAGAGGCAGAGGAGTAGAGAGGAGCAGAGAGGAGTAGTAGAGAGGCAGAGGAGTAGAGAGGAGCAGAGAGGAGTAGTAGAGAGGCAGAGGAGTAGAGAGGAGCAGAGAGGAGTAGTAGAGAGGCAGAGGAGTAGGAGGCGGGAGTAGTGAGGAATCCAAAGCAAACGCAGGACCAGCCAGTGAGTGCTGTGTCTCCCCACATGGCTCCTGGGTAGTACACACACACACACACACACACACACACACACATCATAGTCCTCTCATTAACTCTCGCTACACATACACACACATACATACACACACCATAGTCCTCTCATTCTGTCTCGCTACGCACACACACACACACACACCATAGTCCGGCTCCCCTGCCACGCGCCAAGAAATCCCATTGGTTTGCTGGT
>JAIFZK010000009.1:25387500-25392500 GCA_027481765.1 Tenualosa thibaudeaui | reverse complement strand
GAGGTAGAGTTAGGTAGAGCAGTTGAGAGTGATGGTAGAGTGGTTGAGAGTGATGGATAGGGTGGGGTAGAGCGGTTGAGAGTGATGGTAGAGCGGTTGAGAGTGATGGATAGGGTGGGGTAGAGCGGTTGAGAGTGATGGTAGAGCGGTTGAGAGTGATGGATTGGGTGAGGTAGAGCGGTTGAGAGTGATGGATTGGGTGAGGTAGAGCGGTTGAGAGTGATGGATTGGGTGAGGTAGAGCGGTTGAGAGTGATGGTAGAGTGGTTGAGAGTGATGGATTGGGTCAGGTAGAGCGGTTGAGAGTGATGGACTGGGTGGGGTAGAGCGGTTGAGAGTGATGGTAGAGCGGTTAAGAGTGATGGATTGGGTGGGGTAGAGTGGTTGAGAGTGATGGTAGAGCGGTTGAGAGTGATGGATTGGGTGGGGTAGAGCGGTTGAGAGTGATGGATTGGGTGAGGTAGAGCGGTTGAGAGTGATGGACTGGGTGGGGTAGAGTGGTTGAGAGTGATGGTAGAGCGGTTAAGAGTGATGGATTGGGTGGGGTAGAGTGGTAGAGTGATGGATTGGGTGAGGTAGAGCGGTTGAGAGTGATGGATTGGGTGAGGTAGAGCGGTTGAGAGTGATGGTAGAGCGGTTGAGAGTGATGGATTGGGTGAGGTAGAGCGGTTGAGAGTGATGGATTGGGTGAGGTAGAGTGGTTGAGAGTGATTGTAGAGTGGTTGAGAGTGATGGATTGGGTGAGGTAGAGCGGATGAGAGTGATGGACTGGGTGGGGTAGAGTGGTTGAGAGTGATGGTAGAGCGGTTAAGAGTGATGGATTGGGTGGGGTAGAGCGGTTGAGAGTGATGGTAGAGCGGTTGAGAGTGATGGATTGGGTGAGGTAGAGCGGTTGAGAGTGATGGATTGGGTGAGGTAGAGCGGTTGAGAGTGATGGATTGGGTGAGGTAGAGCGGTTGAGAGTGATGGTAGAGTGGTTGAGAGTGATGGATTGGGTGAGGTAGAGCGGTTGAGAGTGATGGACTGGGTGGGGTAGAGTGGTTGAGAGTGATGGTAGAGCGGTTAGAGTTATGGATTGGGTGGGGTAGAGTGGTTGAGAGTGATGGTAGAGCGGTTGAGAGTGATGGATTGGGTGAGGTAGAGCGGTTGAGAGTGATGGTAGAGCGGTGGAGAGTTATGTTTTGGGTGATTCAGAGCGGTTGAGAGTGATGGATTGGGTGAGGTAGAGTGGTTGAGAGTGATTGTAGAGTGGTTGAGAGTGATGGATTGGGTGAGGTAGAGCGGTTGAGAGTGATGGTAGAGCGGTTGAGAGTGATGGATTGGGTGAGGTAGAGCGGTTGAGAGTGATGGATTGGGTGAGGTAGAGTGGTTGAGAGTGATTGTAGAGTGGTTGAGAGTGATGGATTGGGTGAGGTAGAGCGGTTGAGAGTGATGGACTGGGTGGGGTAGAGTGGTTGAGAGTGATGGTAGAGCGGTTAAGAGTGATGGATTGGGTGGGGTAGAGTGGTTGAGAGTGATGGTAGAGCGGTTGAGAGTGATGGATTGGGTGAGGTAGAGCGGTTGAGAGTGATGGTAGAGCGGTTGAGAGTGATGGATTGGGTGAGGTAGAGCGGTTGAGAGTGATGGACTGGGTGGGGTAGAGTGGTTGAGAGTGATGGATAGGTGGTGAGGTAAAGAGGCTATGAAAGTGATGTATTCCTGAGCGGCTTCTCAATGTGGAGCTCAAAGAATTGTGGGCCAGCTGAGACTGCTGCAGCTCCACAGACACACTTGTAACTCTGTTGGAGGGGAAGACAACAGCCCTGATCAAAATAGCACAACTGGCTGCTCACACTGGACAGATTTAGAAGGGTTGGCCAGATGCTGCTGTAGGGCATGTTTATGGCATGATGTGTGTGTGTGTGTGTGTGTGTGTGTGTGTGTGTGTGTGTGTGTGTGTTTGTATTCATGCAGAGGAAGTTTGTGATGTTGCACAGCTGGGGTCCAGATGCCGATCTTAGACAGGCTGCTCTGTTGGCTCCTTCCTGCTGCACAACCCTCATATCCCCCAGCCTACAGCACAGAGAACAGCATCAGCTGGAGGTTTGAACATGGACAGCACTGGATGGCAGGGCCGCTGACAGCCTTGGCCGGGCCCGTGACAAAATACCCTGCCATCCCCTTCTTTATTTATGTAAAGATGGTATTTCTTTCATAAACTACACATTAATATGTAGATTTCGATCATATTTCAGTTGACCAAGGGAATCATCAGTGGGCTACTTCTACCCAGTCTGGGCTATAACATGTGTTTAATGGTTTGTGACCGACTAACCCTCAAAACGCCACCTATATAGCATATTGCCCAGCATGGTTAGCCTGAAACATCAGGATTGCAGGCGAGTTTGGTTGCTAATGTACATATTCCTACATATTCCTATCAGTCAGGTGTGTCAAACACATTGTTTTGTAAATCAGAAGGATTAAATGCCATTGTTTCATTTGCTCTTCAGTAAAGTAATTCCAGCTAGGGTCTGCTGGTGTGTCTGTGTGTGTGTGTGTGTGTGTGTGTGTGTGTGTGTCTGTGTGTGTGTGTGTGTGTGTGTGTGTGTGTGTGTGTGTGTGTGTGTGTTGTGTGTGTGTGTGTGTTAATACAGTGGGCAGGATGAGCAGATGGGAATGTTCAGTCCGTCAGTCTCTGTCAGAGGCATGGTCCTATGTAATGAGATGGGAATGTTCAGTCTGCCAGTCTTTGTTGGAGACACGGCCTTATGTACTGACATACTGCACACACACACACATGCGTGCACACACACTTTGGGGATGTGAAATTGGGTGGAGGAGCCCTGCAATCGCAGCAGACGAGCCTGAGCGGCACATTTTTGATGTGTGATTTAGGTGACAGACCATGAACATTTGCGGAGAGTGAGGAGGAGGAAGAGGAGGAGGAGGAAGAGAGGCGGGGGCTGGGGGGCAGGGGATGGAAGAGATGAGAGAGTCTTTGCAGTTTCACAGGCCTGTCGTCTGCCATTTGCTTCAGTTAGAAGAGAGTGTGTGTGGCTGTCAGATGCGATTGGCACAATTGGAGGAAGTCAGCGACACAAAGCCGTCTAGACATAGAATTCTATTATGTTTTGTTTGTTTTTTTTTCTCTGTATGCATGTGTGTGTGTGTGTGTGTGTGTGTGTGTGTGTGTCAGGGAGTTATTAAGGGGTGCATTATTGCCATTGCTGGGGGGTACACTGTGATGCCGTGACTTGTGTGTGTAGAGCAAATTAGAGCGAGCGCTGCCATACACTCCAGGGACGGTGCAGAGGAGTCCGCCACAGGGAACACAGACATGCTTAAACACTCACTGCTGTGGAATACGCCTGAGTCGGACAGTAGATCTGGCTCTGATGTGGCCCTGATCTGGCCCAGACTTGGCTAATGTGTGAGGCATCTTCTTCAGTTTGGAGACAGATTCACCCCAGATACCCGGGCTGCCATCCAGAGTTGTTATCTGTGTAAAAAGCACACTGACAAACCCACAGGCTTGTGTGTGTGTGTGAATGTGTGTGTGTGTGTGTGTGTGTGTGTGTGTGTGTGTGTGTGTGTGAATGTGCACGTGTGAAAAATACAATGACAAACCCACAGGCTTGTGTGTGTGTGTGTGTGTGTGTGTGTGTGTGTGTGTGTGTGTGAAATGACAGTGACAGACCCAAGGGCTTGTTTCGCTTCGTTCTTTCTTTTCTTTTGTTGCCTGTCAGCTTGAAACTGGCCACTCACTGGCTGTATTGGCCACTCACTGGCTGTATTTCTCTTTCTGTGTGTGTGTGTGTGTGTGTGTGTTATGCAGATGACCCAAGAACAGTGCCCTCATAGGAACAATGTGCAGAGCTCTGAGACTCCACACGTGTACAAAGTTGGCATCTACGGCTGGAGGAAGCGCTGCCTCTACTTCTTTGTCCTGCTGCTCATGATCCTCATCTTGGTCAACCTCGCCCTGACCATCTGGATCCTTAAGGTTATGAACTTCACCATCGTAAGTCTGCGCTCACAGACACACACACGCGCACACACACACACACACACAAGCACACACACACACACACACACACACACACAGACACACACAACACACACACACACACACACACACACACACACACAAAGAACCATTAGTGATCACTAGTGAACCATTAGTGGTCTCCACACACACATTGCAGTTGTACTGTTAGTGGTACTTTTTAACACACACTCAGTGTCAGTGCATTGGTGTTGTCTAAATCCCAGCTGCCGCTGTTGTGCTCTTGAGCAAAGCTTGGGGAGACTGGCCCTGGACAATTGATAGTTGACAAATGCAAGTAACTTTGGATAGAAGCATCTGCATCTGCAAGCACATGCATAAATGTAAATGTAATTATAACTCCCACAGAGTGCATCGGGAGGCTTTATGTTACATTACCTGTGTCACCTCCTCTAAAGAAAAGCTATGTTGCCAAAACACTGTGCATCTACACGCAGAACATACACACATTCTCTCACTCTTTCTACGTTTCCATCTCTCTCTCTCTCTATCTGTCTCTCCCTCACTTTCTCTCTGTCTCTCTCTCTCTCCCTCCCACTGGTCGCTGTTTTCTGTGGGTATTGACTATTGGAGGTCTGCTTGTTCTGAGTTGTCTGATAAGAGGATGGAGTTGCCTCTTCTTGGGAGGTAGAAAGTGTGTGTGTGTGTGCGTGTGTCTCATGGGAGGTTTCACTACAGACAGCTAAACACTGAGAACAAACCAGGATACACAGCAAATCCCATAAACACACACTGTGGCCGTGAATGACATCATATCTGCCCTCTTTGGCTGCCAGCTGGTGTGTGTGTGTGTGTGTGTGTTTGTCACAGCTGTCTGAAGGCTATCAGGTGTCCTGGAGGAGTCTTCCTGTTGGCAGGGGTAGCAATGCGCTGATGCAGGTTGGGCTGTTTTTAGCGTCTCTCCTCTCCTCTCTTCAATCCTCTCCTCCTCTCTTCCTCTGCAATCTTTTCCT
>JAIFZK010000009.1:25372500-25382500 GCA_027481765.1 Tenualosa thibaudeaui | reverse complement strand
TGAGTGTGAGTGTGTGTGTGTGTGTGTGTGTGTGTGTGTGGTGTGTGTATGTGTGTGTGTGTGTGTGTGTGCCTGTGTGTGTGTGCTACTGTAGTGGCCCCACGGTCCCTCTCGACCCTACTGTAGTGGCCCCACGGTCCCTCTCGACCCTACTGTAGTGGCCCCACGGTCCCTCTCGACCCTACTGTAGTGGCCCCACGGTCCCTCTCGACCCTACTGTAGTGGCCCCACGGTCCCTCTCGACCCTACTGTAGTGGCCCCACGGTCCCTCTCGACCCTACTGTAGTGGCCCCACGGTCCCTCTCGACCCTACTGTAGTGGCCCCACGGTCCCTCTCGACCCTACTGTAGTGGCCCCACGGTCCCTCTCGACCCTACTGTAGTGTGAGCCTCTCCTCCTCTGTTAGCCTCCCTCCTCTCATCTTCTCTCCTCCTCACATTTGTATTTCTTGTTGTCTCTCTCACTCTTCTCTCTTTCTCTTTTCTCCTCGTCTCTTTCTCCTCTCACATCCATCCCTCCTCTCTTGTGGGACTCTGCCACCCGGATGTTCATATTTACACTTGCTGTTTCTGTGCAGCCAAATGGGGGCAGCCAGCCATTCCCCAAGCAGGCAGGCAGCTGAGCTCCAGCCCCACCAACCCCCCTGAGCCTCCCCCCCTGCTGCCCAGAGAGGCTGCTCACTAATGGGGGAGAGTGAGAGGCAGGGGCCCCTGTGGAGAACCAGCAGAGCAGGTGGCATCAGCTAGTGACAGCTAGTTTGATGGGTGCTGAGAACGAGTAAACTACTCCTAAGGGGAGTCTCACACCTGAGGAAGTGTGTGTTTGTGTGTGTGTGAGTGTGTGTGTGTGCCCATTACTGAGAAACTTCTCTTTACATCTGAGAAAGTTGTATGGTTAGTGTGTGTTATATGTGTTGTGTGTGTGTGTGTGTGTTTATCTCTCTCTCTTTCTGTGTCTGTGTGTGTGTGTGTGTGTATGATGAACTCCGTGGGCTGCCATAATGGGCTGTCTGTGATGCTACCAATTCCTGAGAAACCTCTCTTCCCAGAATGCCCCGGGGCATAGTGTGATCTGAACATTCTTTGGAGAACATTCTTCTGTTAGATCCCGGCTCCACCTGCTGACAGTGGTAGCTGCTGTTGTGAAATCACAGAGCAGCTTCTAGTGCTTGACACACGCAATTACCCCTGAGGTATTGCGTAATTCCAACCTTTCTGTGCTATTTCTGTGTCCGGGCCGCAGAGTGTCTGCGTGATCTGATCTGCCAGTCTGGGACTCTGGTCCTCTGAGCCACATCTGCCGACCCCACCGGCTTAGTAGGTTCAGTCGTACTCACGAGGTGGGAGATGGGAGCACAGGCACACATAAATAGTGCCACTGCTGCTTTGTGGCAGTTCGCTCGATAAGGGAGCATGCGCGTGTGTGTGTGTGTGTGTGTGTGTGTGTGTGTGTGTGTGGAGGGGGGTGCACCCTGGCAATGGCTGATGTTACTGCTGTTGCTGTGTTACTTTAACCCAGGCGCGCAGTTGAACTGTCACTCTGGAACTTTTCATGAGACGTTCTCTTTCACATGATTCTGCACAGCAGCACAGTTTGTTAGCGTGTCTGTGTCGTCTGCGTTTACCATAATGCCTGTCATGATGATGAGTCTCTCTCTCTCTCTCTCTCTCTCTCTTTCTCTTTCACTCACTCTCCCCCTCCTTCTTTCTCTCGCTCTCTCTCTCTGTCTCTCCCGTGTGTGTGTCAGTCTTGCTGTGTGTCACGCCCCATAATCAGAATACTGATTGTGACAGGCTCGTTGGGGGCGGCCCATGAGTGTTTGAGTGTTTGCGGGCGGGGGCGAGGGGCGCCTCACATGAAAAGGAGAGACGAAGCGAGGTGAGGCCAGGCGGTGTACCCTACACCTGTGTGTGTGTGTGTGTGTGTGTGTGTGTGTGTGTGTGTGTGTGTGAGAGAGAGAGAGAAAGAGACACAGAGGGATAGAAGTGCTGATGCATTAGCATGGCAAAAGGCTTGCCTATCTCGTTACTAAGGTTACATCACCTTTCTCCCCTCATGTTAGCTTCATTTAGGTTTGCATCTGAAAAGAGCTGCTTTGCTTTGCCCTGGACCCTTGAATTAGCTTGAGAGGACAGGTGGTTTCACATTCACACCTCTTTGTCTATTTATTCATGTCTGCATTTGGTTAAGTTTGTGTGTGTGTGTGTGTGTGTGTGTGTGTATGTGTTTGTGTGTGTGTGCGCGCATTTGGTTAGGTTTGTGTGTGTGTGTTTGTGTGTGTGTGTGCACATTTGGTTAGGTTTGTGTGTGTGTGTGTGTGTGTGTGTGTGTATGTGTGTGTGTGTGTGTGTGTGTGTTTGTGTGTGTGTGCACATTTGTGTGTGTGTGCACATGTGCTTAGTACCTCTATGTGTGTGTGTGTGTGAGTGTGTGTGTGTCTGTATGTGTGTGTGTGTATCTGTGTGTGAGTGTGCAAGTGTATGTGTGGATGTGTGTGTGTGAGTGAGTGTATCTGCGTGTGTGTGTTTGTGTTTGTGTGTGCATGTGAGAGAGAGAGGGATAAAGAAAGAAAAACAGACTTAGAATTACTTACCTTAGCAAATCTTAATATCTGTTTTCTGTGTGGACTCCTTGCCTGAATTTGCATCTAAACAGCCTGGCCACCAGATTGTTCGATTCACTGCTCACCTAATTTCCTGGATGCTTTAAAAGCGGTGAGTGGCTGTGACTGCTGGGCCTGACACCAGTCTGCGAAAGGTCACCTTCTAAAAGGAAGGGAGTGGGAGGGATTCTCTTCTCCACACAAACACAATTAATCAGCTGCTCAAGCAGCTAAACAGCACTCTCTGAAGAGCCGGTTTACATACAAAAACAATACTGTCCGTTTAGAGAAATGGAAGCGTCCATATTTAGCCATGTCCATGACAGTGGGTTGTAGTGTAGCAGATACAGACAGTGTTTGTAACAGTAACAAGAACAACAGGCATATGGAGTGTGTGTGTGTGTGTGTGTGTGTGTGTGTACATGTGCATGTGTGTGTGTGTGTGTGTGTGTGTGTGTGTGTGTGTGTGTGCATGTACATATGTGTGCGCGTGCACGCGTGTGTGTGTATATGTGAGTGTGTGTGTGTGCTCAATGATGAGCTAAGAGTCTGATTTCTCTGACTCTGTTTTCTGTTTCTCTGTTGTCTGTTTATTATGAGAATGTAATTACATTCAACAACAATAACATTGTCACCAGTCATTACTGGAACCACCAGAGTATGACACTGCCTTGTGTTTGACACAGATTACCATGGTAAGACAGATGCAGAGGAGTGATGTGGCAGCCTTTAATCAGTCATTGACTCCTGAGGGAACAGACACAGACTTTCCCAGGCCTTCAGAGGATATTTTACCATAGAACTAGTGATGGTTTGTAATGAGGATAAGGTCTTTCAAGGTATAGGTTTAGGGTAAGATGTCCTATTGTCACCGTTTGAACCTGATTAGTCCAGTCAGAGATGTTCTGAACCTGGTGTATCCCCAGAGAGTCTGGGTTAGTCCAGAGTCCAGAGACAATACTGAGGTTTCTGGGCACCAGTTCTGGCGAGTTTGGCTAGTTCTCCAGGATCTACGCTAGTTCTAAATCTGGACTAGTTCTTTCTACAGTCGTGTCTTTACGTCTTATTGTGACCTTCAACATGATCATTGAAGGTGTGTGTGTGTGTGTGTGTGCTTGGACAGATTATCTATCTTTTGTCTTGAGTATTGTGAAGCTGAGCTCAGTCATGTCCTCATTGTCGATTCCATTGCATCATAATCTGCAATTAACACCTCTGCCTCATCCTTTCATTGCTCTCTCTCTCTCTCTCTGTTTCTCTATCAGCATTCCTCTCTGCATTCTTCATTTCTCTCTCTCTCTCCCTCCCGCTCCCTCCTTCTCTCTCTCTCTTTCTCTCTCACTATTCCTCTCTATGTCCTTCCTTTTTCTCTCTCTTTCTCTCTCTCTCTCTCTGTAAACAGATGTGAAAGCAGAGTAAAGGCTTGTTACAGCAGAAAGTCCTCTGATTGATCCAGCTGTTGCCAATACAGAGAAAAACTGAAAAAAAAACAACTGCACAATACACCTAAAAAACGAGAGAGAAAAGGGGGATGAAACAACACCAATAAACACGGAGGTCAGAGGATCCTTTGAAATGAGCATCAAAGCCAGGGCTGAACTCCCTTAGGACACAGCGGACTTAACCCTTTCATGGCCAGAGCAGAGCAGAGAGAGAGAGGAAGAGAGAGACACTGCTGCTGTGAGGTTCCTTTGGCTTGTTATCTGTCTTGATGCAAATGCTTTGGCCACTCCAGTGACACACACTCTCAGACAAACACTCTGTGTCCAGTGACACACACTCCCAGACAAACACTCTCAGTGTCCAGTGACACACTCTCAGACACATACTCTCAGAGTGTCCAGTGACACACACTCCCAGACAAACACTCTGTGTCCAGTGACACACTCTCAGAGTCCAGTGACACACTCTCAGACACACACTCTCAGAGTGTCCAGTGACACACACTCCCAGACAAACACTCTCAGTGTCCAGTGACACACTCTCAGACACACACTCTCAGAGTGTCCAGTGACACACACTCCCAGACAAACACTCTCAGTGTCCAGTGACACACTCTCAGACACACACTCTCAGAGTGTCCAGTGACACACACTTCCAGACAAACACTCTCAGTGTCCAGTGACACACTCTCAGACACACACTCTCAGAGTGTCCAGTGACACACACTTCCAGACAAACACTCTCAGTGTCCAGTGACACACTCTCAGACACACACTCTCAGAGTGTCCAGTGACACACACTCTCAGAGCCCAGCTAAAGCTGAAGCACAACAGCAGAACACCAGGCTAACTCACAACACTGCAGCCAGAGATGGAGGGATACAGAGAGTTAGAGGGAAGTGAGGGGAGGGGGTAGATGGAAATAGAGTTAGAAGGAAAGCAAGAGAGAGAGAAAGAAAGTGAGAGAAAAATAGAGGAAAAGTCAGGTGTGTAAGAGAGAGAGAGAGAGAGTGTGTGTGTGTGTGTGTGTGTGTGTGTGTGTGTGTGTGTGTGTGTATTGTGTGTATATGTGAGGTAGTAAGCTCAGAGATAGCAGCATGGGCCAGGAGACTTTGGGAGTTGATAGTTGAGCAGAAAGAGAAGTGAAAACAGGGGAGGAGAGATAGAGGGAGAGAGAGAGAGGAATGAAAACAGAGAAGAGATAGAGGGAGAAAGAGAAAAGAAAATATGAGAAAGATAGAGGAAGAGAGAGAGGGATGAAAACAGGGGAGAGATAGAGAGAAGCAGAGACACTAACAGAAAGTCTCTGATTGGTTTGCAGAAGAGCCTCTAGACTTCCCAAGCGCCTCTAACCAATGCCTCATTTAAATGCTGATTTGGCTGAAGAGACAAGCTTAAGGAATGTGTCCACTTGACCCGCTCGCTAGACACGGCGGCAACCAAAACACACATCCAGGAGTGAAGTAAATGGAATGAAATAGCAAACCATGCAGAATGTCTTTGCTCAGAGCAGAGTTTGGGATGGTAATTGTGTGTGTGTGTGTGTGTGTTTGTGTTGACTCGTGGTATAGTCACAGCACAGTTGCAGGCAATTCCACGTTCTTTTTGACTCTTTCATAGTCGTCATGACAATCTGTCATTGTTAGCAAGCACTAGTCCAGGCACTTAGCTCTACTTTGTGGAAGGAGTCTGGACACCCATCAAAGATACAGATGGTAAGTCTGGTTAACGTATTGTTACGCCCACAAAGAAAAGCTCCTCATGGGTACAGTGGGGGAAAGCAGAGGTTCACTTTGGCTGCAAGTCAATCAGGTGCGCTGCTAATAGTTATACCTAACACAATTTAGATGGAGCTTTACTCATTTCAGAGGGCAGTGTTTTCATCAATTCTTGTTCAAACTGTCTTATGTGCATTGCCAACTTGGTACACCTCCAGGCACGATATTGAGGACAATTTTGGTTGATAACTGTTAGCTTTGTTAGCTTGCTAACTCGCTACCTTCATTCATCACTGGAGTAAATGTAGCTAACTTTAGCTTGCTAAACTGAGCTAATCAGGCTGCCCATTGGAAGAAGTAAAATGGTATGTCTACTAGTGACACTTCTGTCAGTGTTACGGAATTAACAAACCATGGAAAATTGATTAGTGTAAACCTAAGCAACCAAAGAGGTAATCAAACAAATCACCCCATATGTGTTTTATTCAGTTTTACTTACTTTTACTTTGTTAAGCAATTTTCTTTACCTGTAGCAGTGCTTCTCCACTCACTTGCATGATAAATTGACCACTTCTTATCCTCAATTTTCCTCCACGCCAACCCCCCACCACCACCACCATTTGGGGGGCCTTAACCACACTTGCCATCTACATCAATAGGCATACATTCACTTCCTGCTGTTTAGACACTGAGAACTTGAAAACTATTGGTTTTGCATTCAGTCTCTGGTTGGATACCTTCCCAGAGAGTTCCCTGATGTAGTGCTGTAGTGACAGACAACATTGAGCTGAGATGATGACTATGATGGCGCTGGCCTGTCTACCCAAACACACTCAAAGATATGACAATGCTAGGGAGCTGATTTAATTATAGCTCACAGTATCTAGCACGTTATCTAGCTATGGTCAACACCTTGCGCAGGTCAACACAGACTCTTCTCATGTTTGGTTCCACGCTGGCGGAATGACCTTCCAAGTGCTACCAGATCAACAGATACACTTTCCACCTTCAAGAAACTCTTGAAGACCCAGCTCTTCCAGGAATATCTCCTGGCTTAAATTTTGAGAATGCACTTAACATCTTATACTTAATTTCTCTTTTATAGTTCACTTTATTACACTATTGTACTTTCAACTTAAAATAGTGCAGTTTTTATGTTAGCAATATGCACTTTTTGTTAGTTTCTTTCATTGTCTTGTAGCTTGAATGTTATCCTCTTTTGTAAGTAGCTTTGGATAAAAGCGTCTGCTAAATGCATAAATGTGATGTAATGTAACAGTAGGTGCTCTGAGTTGATTCAGAGCTAAATTGCTAAAGCGTCTTGTGTGGAAATGCTAGATGTGCAGAGGAGGAGTGGTAGGGTGGACAGGTCACCCAGGAACTTCAACTCATCAGAGGATTGAATGTCTTTGTGTTCCAGTGACTTTTTTCTTGTGGAATTTGCCAAGTCACCCATGGTTCTCACACATACTGATCTGTGATGCATATCAGACTGGCCAATTTCATGTTATCTCCAGCTTCCAAGAAGCAGGATTAACAGACAAGGATCAAAATGCCTCTGAAGACGTGAGAAAATGATTGCATTGAAAAGAAAGTGGGATGGATCACAATTAAAAAATAAAAAATAAAAACACGTGTTAAGCCCACCTCCATCATGTCAGCTTTTGATTGGTTCCCTATCTCAGGTGAACAGGAAGAAGTGGAGATAGGCCTCCTGGCCAGACTGATATGCATAGCAGAAAATATGCATAGCAGATCAGGATGTGTGAGAACAGGCTAGAATAGCCAGACAGTAAGTTTGCAAAAAAAAAAAAAACATTTACAGGAAGTGGATATTTATTTATATTATTTGCTTGTTCTGTGCACAGGCCCGATAAAGGACCTGTCCAATCCTGCAATCACCAGTCAAAAGATTGGTTCCTTCTGTTACAATCATTTACAAGAAAATAGTCCAGCCCAGTAATGTTCTAAATTACAGTCATTTACTGAATTGCCAAGGAAGTTTTAGCAAATTGCTGCAAAAATGTACCTGGAAAAAAAGCAGCACAAAGAAAGACACCAAGTTATTTTTTTCCCAACTTTTAACAACTTGGGATTAAACGTGCCTCAGCTTAGAGGACACTGTGTGTTTTGAGAGAGTAGCATCTATATGGTGGAGATCAAAGCCAGGCTTTGGGAGATAAAGTGGGTGCAGTGTTTAAAGCCCTTGGCTTTCATCTGCTTGGGACTGAAGATAGCATTGGAGGACGCCTTATGAATTTAATATACCTACCCATGTGGGATATAACCTGGATACCCATAGGAAGATTTCCCTGTGTTTTGTGAAATTCAAAAAAAGGGGAGGCTTCAACGAGCAGATGCAAGCCTGAATTGTATCACACACACACACACACACACACACACACACAGACAGACAGACACCCTGGCCCATGTCATCCAACACAGCAGAATGTCTCCTTTAGCCTAGATTGGAATCAACCTATCAAAGCAGACATGTTCATAAATAATTTATATCTTGTTTAGCTGTACGGTTTCATCAGATAGTGGTTGGTCTGTCTTGCATTTATATCAGCTGTGTGTGTGTGTGAGAGAGAAAGTGAGAGAGAGAGAGCCTTGCTGGTTTGTTGTTTAGGTAGCCTGTTTTTCATCACCGCCTCAATCTGGGATTGGTCTGGTCTGGGCAGATGTACAGCCAATCAGACCAGTGTTTCCAATAACATCTGCAGAGAGCAGACAGAAGGCGGAGCACATCATCATTTGAATCAAAACAGGTTTGAAGCCCTCATCACTTGTGTCATGGGTAAAAGCCTGGTTTTGATCAAACCCCTATCTCAGGCAAACTAATAGTACAAATGGGCCTGGAGGAAGTTGATTGCAGATCAGTAGAACATCAGCCCGGCTAAACTGGTAGTATAATATTGAGCTTGCAGATCAGTAGAAGTCAACCAGGCTAAACTGGTAGTATAATATTGCGATTGCATATCAGTAGAACATCAGCATGGCCAAACTAGTAGTAGAATATTGAGATTGCAGATCAGTAGAACATCAGCCTAGCTAAACTGGTAGTATAATATTGCGATTGCATATCAGTAGAACATCAGCCTGGCTAAGCTAGTAGTAGAATATTGGTCTGTGTTTTTTGTATGTTGTCCGGTGGGAACTGCAGCTGTGACGATGAGCAGTGTATGTGTGTGTGTGTGTGTGTTCCTGTCGGTCGAGTGGGTTATTTGGGGTAGACTACAGAGAGTCTGCTAGGTAATTAATGGCTCAGTTTCAAGTTCCGTCCTAAGACCGGGAATAGATCTCTGGATGAAATGGATGAAAAGTATATAGCGTGCACACATACACACACGCACTCATGCACACAAACACACACACACACACACACACACACGTGCGCACACACATACACGTGTACGCATGCACACAAACACACACACACACACACAAACACACACACGCATGCACACAAACACACACGCACACATACACACACAAACATATGCTCACAAACACACACACGTATGCTGCCGCTGCTGAACACTACACATCAAGAAAACTGAATTCAAAGAAGTCTTTGGTTGTGTGTGTGTCTCTGCTGGCCCTCTGTGAAGTGTTTGGTCCTGTCCCTCAGCACAGCTTCTCATCAGACCACCTCCCCCTCTGCTTTGTGCTGTGACCTCTGAGTTCTCTATGGGGTGAGTGGGGTATCTCTGCTCTGAGAGGTCTCTGCTCTGTGTGGTGAGTGGGGCATCTCTGCTTTCTTGTGAATGGGTCCTATCTGCTCTTAACTCTCATCAAAGTCAAAGTCTCTGTCCTTTTACGATGATGCTCTAAACATGGTTTCAACACAGTTTTCAGAAAGGAATTTACTGGAATGCACATAACTCTCTTGCTATTGCTATAAAAAGTGGCTTTTTAAATAAAAACAAAGTTTGAAGAACACACCCATCATTTCAAATCTCTAATAAGGACTACATGTTATCTTGTTCATTTGCATGTACCCAGCAAAGTTACACCCTTGGGCATCTCTGCACTCTGCTGTGTGTGTAAAGGGGGCATATCTGCTTTCTGCTGTGTGTATAAAGGGGGCATCTCTGCACTCTGCTGTGTGTGTAAAGGGGGCATCTCTGCTCTCTGCTGTGTGTGTAAAGGGGGCATCTCTGCACTCTGCTGTGTGTGTAAAGGGGGCATCTCTGCACTCTGCTGTGTGTGTAAAGGGGGCATCTCTGCTCTCT